>JAPYZM010000270.1:0-33446 GCA_030522845.1 Psyttalia concolor
TAAATGGGAGTAATTAATGACCATAGACATCGAAATATTTGGGAGCACGTAGCCAAGTTGTAACGTATGTGAACTTGTACCAAAATAGTTGCACTCACACTACAAGGGTGTCAGTATCCACGGTCGTGCTCAATACCGTTAATTGGTTAGACAACGCGATACAGGAGACCCGTACCCAGTCGTGTACGTGCTGAGGGGGTAGGAGAACAGAGACAGTGCGATATCGTATCCAAAAGCCCATCCTTCAACCCCCTTCTCTCTTCGATATAACAGCCCCGGGGTCGCTCGTCTTCCGTGGGAAACAACCGTCCTGTTCACTGTTGCCTTTGGGCCATCCCCGTGTCCTCCCACAACTCTAACCTATCCCCTCCCCTCCCCCCCTCCCGCCGCTTCCTCCGTTACCACCCCCCGGCTGGGGTGTTCGCTCATTCAGACCTCCGTGGGGTTTTGTGTAGCACACGCGTGCTACAGGACAACCGAAAATACGGACAACTGTATGCCCCTTGTCTCAATCGCATTTTGGGGCTTCTCTCATTGTTGCGAGGGAAAACAGAAGGATTTTATGGGGTGAGAGGTCATGTGTGAATTTATTTAATTGGATTATTTTAGGTTGTTGCAATTCTTTCAGAGACTCGAGTTGTGAAACTCGGAGCTGGGAAAATTTTTCCAATATTTTTAATGTAAAAATTAAACATTAAGCAATTAAAATGAAAATTTGTGGTGCCAAATTTTACATCTGAGCATTAAAAATTGTGGAAATACTAATGGAATGTGCCATTTTAATGATAAATGCTTCGCGTGGAATTTTACGTCTCGACGTTTCAAAAAAATGACCGAGTTTTGATATTTTTTGCCGCTCGCTGATTTTTATTTCTGAATATTAACAAACAAATGTAAAAGAGTCTGCATAAATATCGCCTGGCAGTAACTAGTTTTTTTGTTTTAAATGGCCGACAAAACTGTTTTAAGAATAATATTTGGTTGAGATCGATAAAACAATCATTTCAATTAACAATAGAAGCACATGAAAGCTGAGTGCGTTTGTAAAGCGAAATACAAAACTCCGGAATAGTGCAAGCATACAATTTTCCATTGTCCTCATTGAAAAAGGAATGGTTTCAATTGCAACCAAAGGGACAGCCACTCTGCCAATTTATTCATCTTGATTAATTTCAAGCGAGACTTTTTTAATTAGAATGGTCTAGATGATCCATTTTTTTCAGTAAGAATTTCTCGTAAATTTTATATGTTGAATAATCATGGATCCTTACCTACTCCAAATTCCATCCAATAATTTCTTGTGGTATCAGAAGAATGGAATGGAAGTCTTTGGAACGATATACAAAATCCCTTCTTTGATGTTAGTTTGCGTTTAGTGGTTTAATGGAAAAAAAAAGAATCCAATGAGTTTTCATTCAAATTATAGTTATTTGAAATGGAGGAAATAATTAGATAGCAAATTGAAAACCCCAGAAAATGCATCGAAAATCCTCATCCCCGGTGGTTAAAAAATTAACCTGCTAGTTTTAATTCCCTTCATGTGTCTCTTCCTCCAAAATTCCCATAATCAATTAAAAAATATGACTAATCAACTCGAGCCGGGGTTGCCTTCATTCCTCCCCAGGTCACAAAAAACGATAGATTAAAATTCATGTATTTAATTTTCTCTCGCATGTATTCCATGACCTCACAAAAAAAACCGAAACAATAATCGTGTATCGAAAATCATGTTCTCCTCGCGCCTTGGGTTATATTCATATAGTACGACGCCGGTGGATAATACCGAAGTATGAACTGAAAAAATTTTCTATCTATTTTTGTCACGAGGAAACAAATGGCGAGGGGAAGAGTGAAGGTAAAATCGCAAAATATGTCGACGGCCAAGCGATACATTAGCGACAGCTATACTCGAGGTAGAAGGGGCGGACGAGGAAACAAGGGTGGCGCGGGGGGTATAAAATGAAAATTGAAAACATAGGTGTACCCGTGTACAGCCCCGGGATCGAGGATACACGGGAGATAGTCCCCGGTTATACCCCGGGCGCCAAATTCGCTCACTCAGCAATGCGATGGACGCTCAGTTTTTCCCACATTTTTTTTTCGTTCCTGTTCATCTATTCGCTGTTGTTTTTTTCCCGATGTTTTTCAATTTTCATCCCATGTCGAATTTTACCGGTTAACAAGCACAGTAAAATGAGAATCCGGAATTATACAGGCCATTTTGATGATAATAAAATTTTAACTCACTCCCCTGTTTTTGCTAACTAAAAATAACACTGAAATGTTCATTTAGATGCATCGATGTCGCCTGATAGAACGAGGGTATTTCAATTTTGGTTTTGAAACAAAGCTATCTCAACTTATCCGTTGGGATATCTTTAATTTCACGTGAAAACCGGTAAACCGTTTTAGTTTGCCATTTTATATTATTTGTATTTTTCTTCATTTCGTTCATCCATACGTTCTTGTTTGTTTTTTTATTAAATTTGTATCTCACATTGAATTTTATTATTTAACAAGCACGGCAAAATGAAAATTCAAAATTATAGAGGCCATTTTGTAGATAATCAAATTTATACTCATTCCCCGGTTTGTATAACCTGAAAATAATATTGATGTTAACCGAAAAAACATTGAAGGGAATTTTACGAGATATTTGTTTTTCACAACTTTCCATTAATTGGAAATAATATTCACCTAATTTTTCATTAATTTTGCGACAACAAATTGTACCGATATTTCAGTGAATTACGAATGTTTAATGCCATTTTTTTGTTTTTATTTCCGTAAAATCACAAAAAAACTTTTGACTCCGAAATCACTAGAACATTTTTTAAACCTTTCGGCCCCCTGCCTCTCGTATTTATTTCACGATCGAATTTAAAACCTGTTGTGTTACATTATTTTTTACCCGAGGGAGAACGAGGATAAATCCCAAGGCTTTGCCTAGTGTCTACGAAATTGGTGATGCTCTCGAGGGTGAGCAAGAATAGACGAGGATGGTTGACAAAAACACATTCCTCTTGGTGTCCCCCGTTGAAAACTCCAGAAAGTCATTCTTCATTAGCCAAGCCAGGCGCGCGTTGTCCTCCGCACTTTGAATATTAAAGAATCTTCACCCCACGGAGGAAGGGGAGGAGGGTCCTGGTGGTCCGGGAGCCACGCCCCGGAATCATTCGATTTAAATTGAAATCGAAAGGACTCGACGCCGGTTATAGCCACTGAAGGACCAACTTGATTTACGTTTCTTGCACGATTTACAACGAGTCACCCTAACTCATTCCGCAAATTAACGAATTCAAGGCGAGTTGATTCTCATGCGTTCAGAAGGGAAATCAAGGATCAGAGGGAGAGCACATGCTAATAGCAAAAATAAGATTTTTTTTCTGTTTAATTATGAATTATGAAGTTGACACGATATCCATTGTTGACATTTCGTGAAATGAAAACAAAATTTACAATTTATTCCTGCGAGAAGTGAAAATATTACGAAAAATCCTAGAACTCTCATAATTTATCGCACATGGAGTGTGAATAAAGATAAATTATTGAAATAATGTACGAAATAAGCCGGGAAAAAAAGAAATAAAAAATTTACATGTGTAACATATTTCGGGGGGAGTACTTCGTAAAGTATTGGCCAGAAAAAAAATCACGATACGCATGGCCTCACCTCTCCCACACTTTTAATTCACCAAGTCTCTCGAGTCAACCATAGGCCTAATCAACCGCACAGTCAGCCCGTTAACAACCGAATTTGCCAAACAATCGAATTACAGGGCGCGAGGGCGTGCCAGGACTCCCGGGAGTAGACGAGAGCAGAGTGTATACATATACATCCCTGAATATAGGGTTTGAAATGGCGTATATGGCGGCAACGGGATAGAGGATCGCTTGCAAACACGCAGGGCCACTCTATATCACCAGTATATGCATCCAATCAGCTCTTTATTCACGCTGGGAATCACAAAATTATAGTCACGTGCCAGTTGACTCGCCTTGTTCAACATTTTGAGTATTATGTACATTTTGGTCCCCAGTGTGACCACAAGACGAGACTTATTCACGCGTCAATGCTCCCGTACTCTTGCATTTTCACTCCTATAATTCTCGGCTGGGGAGGGGGGCTAGTGCATTTGATACATAAATACCAACCCCTTTTGTTAGGTTGTTGGGTAGCGCGTGAGACTGCGTATGCCGCCTCCACCCCGCCACCCACTGACTCGCAGTTATTACGTTTAATTATATATAACGTGTATTCACATGGGCGACCATCACGTGACTACTGCTACGTTGCGACGTTTCGGGTGGGTTGAAGTGCTGAGCTGCTGGCGACGCACTGTCACCATCGAGGAATTAAGTATTCTGGCGATAAGATTTTTTTTTAATGTAGATCAGCAGCTGGCCACATTATTATCAGTTTTTCCATATAATGTTCCCAAATTTTTCGGATTAAATTGTGGGCGATAATTTCAAGACACTATTACCCCAAGAGTGGTATTTAAATCACATTAAGTTGTGGTTTTTTTTTACAATCTTCCTTCTTATAAATAAATAATTAGCTTCGCCGAAAAAAAAACAGGTAATTATTTTCTTATGCCGATTTCAAAAGATCAATGTTTTTTTTATAATGAAAAAAGTTAGAGATCGCTGGTTAATTATTTGCGGTAATCCACCAATGAATAATCCTTCTCAGAATGAAATTGCAAAATTCTACTCCATTAATTAAACAAAATACTAAACAACAGGTGATACCTCTATAATTTGCTTTAATTAAAAATTGAAACGGCTTTTTTTTTCTCCCACCATCAGGAAAAAAAAAAAAAAAAGTTAATCCCTCATGCAAATGAATTCATCTAAAAAAGACCATAATTTTTTCTGTAATTTCATGGAAATATTTTCCACCGAGATGTGCTCCAGTTATTACATTTAATTATATACACTGTTGAATTCGCATGGGCGACGATCACGTGACTCCAGTAATGTCGCGACGAGTGATGTTTCGTTTGTGCGAAAACGTCCGGTGTTGGCGACGCACTGTCAGCACACTCATTTGGTGGAAGGGGGGGAGGGAAAAAAAAGTGATACGAGGAAAATGGGTGCCTATGGCATTTTGTTAGACTTTTCTCACTGATTACGAGTGGCTGACGTGGTACCACTGGCCAGTGATGTTTATCAATTTTTCTCCCCCTCCTATTTCCCCTCTCCCTGCCCGTGATTTCGTGACTTGATACCGACTTTTTCTAGGATCGTACAGTTAAATGTATCCCTGTGTCTGCTTCATGCTGTTCAGTGGTGAATTTTTGATTATGGTATTATTTTAATCGCGAGGTGCTGAATGTATTGTTCGAGCGAGTGAGAAAATAACAGGTGAGAGGTTTATTTTTTCACATCGAGACAGAGCGAGTCGTTTAGATTACATGATTGGAATTTAGAACTTTATTGAATAGCTTTCAACCGCTGAATGACGAACGAGTAGAAGGGGCTGGGGAAATTCTCGGTAATGTATTATTCAAAAAATGTAAATAAATTTATGCCATAGTTGCCCATAATCGCGATTTAACCGAGCAAAGCGAGGTTAGAATCGCGCGATTGTGGGCACAATGACATTAGTATATTATGCAACATGTGCATAATGGTGTTCTTGGCTCGTGGGAGGTTGTAACACGAGCCAAAAAACACCATTACGCACATGTTGCATAATATACTATTAATTTTTTTTCTCTACATGTAAACACCCGACTGGTAATTGGCAGGTCCCGGGTTCGATTCCCTGTCTGACAATATCTGAATTTTTCAGCAGCTATTTGTGGATTAGATGTATTGAGGAGGAGTTCCCACTTATCCAAAATCCGTTCCATCCATTGATCTCAGTGTCCTACCCTAAAAATGCGGAACGCATTTCCCTTACCCAATTCCAAACTTTTGTAAAAATGACCCGACAAGATAAACGTTCAACGATTAATAGTTTTGCACGTGTTACGAATAAAATTTTTCAGTCAAACGTGCCGATAAGGTCACTTTTCCTCACAGCGCAATGAAAATTAAATTTATGGAAAATTAATGAAAAATGTGAAGTCAATGTTTTCGGTGAATTATGAATATCGAGATAGCGAAAATAATATCTCTACAGACGTAATAATCAATCTACCATGTCTGGAGCCCAAACGATCTAGAATAACAAATCTGTTAAAAAATCATAATAATTTGCTCTAAAAGCTCACAAATTGGAGTCCCTCATTTTCAATGAATGCAAAAAGTCGAGGGTTTTAAGGTCACTTGAAGCCGTAATGAGAATTGATTAACCCGTGCGACGTTTGACGTCGCATGAAGTGCATCAGTGCAGTTGAGCTACAGTGAGAGGTGGCGAGGGTAAATCGTTACCCCGGGCAAGATAAACTATCCACTCGAAAATTTTAACGTATTCACCCCTTTTGCAGACGGTCCCTCGCACACCCCAGTCGTATGGACACGGGTGAATGGCCATTTTTGGGGCACCCAGTCTCAAAGATAAAGGACCCTTCCGGGGATGACACGTTTATTGGATGCGTATGTATCTGTCTGAGAGGACAACATACGGACGGATTTGGGCTTTACCAGGGGCATCGACGCGAAGCTTTACACGAGTTGGCTTTACACACGAGTGATAGGGGGTGGGGGAGAGATCAATTTGGAACATGGGATTACACGATTGGATATGGATTTGTCACGGCTGTAGGATCGATCAATGCTCGCTAGACGAATACTCAGTCAATGGGTTTGGGATATTAAATAATTGTCATCTTGACGGGAATTTTATTAATTTAACAAATGGGATTAATTCTTGGGGGAATTAATTTTGACGAGCTTTGGGGACGATTTTGCGATAAAAATGAAATCTTGAAATCAGTCATTGTCAGCTTTCATGGGAATTCGATTATTTTGAGAATGGATTATGTTTCAGATCTTCACTTCTAAAATATTTCTATTTGAAATTAATAAAAATGTAAATTTATATGAAATTGTTTTAATCACATGAAGTGAATACAACGCCTGAGGAATTGTTATATGTTGAAAATTTTAATTTGCAGTGTTTTCATCTGAATCAAGAGAGAAGTGTTTATCTGGTTCACAAAAACTGAAAGATCCCCTGCAGCAACACCGGATTATTTGTTCTTTGATAACAAATTCTATTCGTCATATCAACTTTACAAATTAATTCCGAGGATTATAATCATGGAATTTTGCTTCACCGTTGCGAGTGAAACCAAAACAGATGAAATTTGCTTTCCAATAGCTGAACAAAGAGAGAACATTAATTTAACAATGTTTTCAAACTGAAAATGGTTAATTATGATCATTAGAAGTGAATACAAAATTAGAAATGTATATTAATAATGATTTTCAATTTTGACCAAGAGAATGTAATTATTAATAGACGTTGAGCAGACATTCGGATCGTTTGGTTCGAAGATGAAACTGCGGCAGTCATTTGTAAGGCCTTCGTTATATTGAATGTCCGCGGAAATCTGAGATTTCGATTTTCGTTCACTGTCTAGCCTTCAAAAAAATTTACACAGAATTAACTTTCCAAAAAAAAAACCTGTAGGAATCTAAATCCTCCAAATCTCCAGGTTTTCCGTCTCGAAAATATCAAATATATCCAAAGTAATATCGTCAACAAATATTCACCTCGAATTAATCACAGAACAAGGGAAAAGAAAAAAACACTACGGGCATAAAACAAACGTAAAACTCCGTATACTCGTTATCCCCTCTCTTCGGAGTAATAAATAAATTCTGATTGTCATGACATTGGATGTTTTTTTTTTCAAGAGAAGAGAAGAGCGGCAGGGGGAGGAGGAGAGACTGGGCAATTGGGAAGATCAAGCGAGCGTGGGATAACGTCCTCCGTAAATATTAAAAGCCAAGAGAGCCGCGGGTATACGCAAAATATATAGCCCAGTGGGTGGTTCGGTGGTTTCGGTGTGTAATCATACAAGGAGGGATGACACTAGCGGGTTTTGAAAAGAGAGAAATGAGACGGGAAAAAGCTTGGTGACCGTTTCCCGGGCGAGTTTATTTTTTTCTCTCTCTCTCTGGGACACGCGGAAACGTCAGGGGGCCGATTATTTCTCGTCTGCGCGTGTACACACAATTTCGCCAATGGATTCTTATGTTATATGGGTGCACGAGCGGGGGATTATATTGATTTTCGTTGTACCGGGGGCCTGTGCACTCTTGTCAATGTCCGGAAAGGCTTTCGGAACGCGTACACACCTATTGACGATCTAGGGGTGGGTAATACTCGCTAACAAACCGCCGCACGTGCGGGGATTCGTCCTTGAGAATGGGAGAAGTAATAATATGGGTTCGATGTGGGACCACTTGAAAATTCGTGACAATATTGTTTAGAGCACTTTTTTTTTCACGCGTGACGGAAATATTTTGAAGCTAAGGGGTCGACGCGTGCCTTGAATTTACGGCTGATAATGCGTTTTGTGGAGTTTAGTTCGTTGGGAAAAGTAATAAAACGCAGGAGGGAGAGCATGCGTAAAAGAAATTATTTGAAAAATCTAGTAGTTACTGTAAGGAATTGTATTGACATTATAAACTGTTTTTTTTTCATCATTTCTGCAGGAAAAAAATTTTGAATTCGCTTAGATTGTCAATCAGAATTGACAGAGGTGGTCAAAATAATGTGCATTGAAATCCAAATTGATTTTAAAACTTGAAAATATGTTTCTACAGTGAAAAACAAATCAACTAATTGCACTCCGCCATTCTCACATCATTTACTTCTATGTAATTATCATTTTCTCCGGGTTAACAATGCGAGAAATTAAGAATTTGAATGCCTCCACTAATTATTTTTCATGGAAACTCTAATTTGGAGAAACTAGAGTGGAATGAGAGGAAATGAAGAGAAATAAAAAGCAAAAAAAAAAAATTAAGGCAACAACGCTGTCGACGGATTTGACTCTCTTTTCAATCAAGGAACATTGTTGCGGTCTCATGCACAAATTGGATGATCCTCCCCTTAATTGCGTCTAGCGTAGAAACTGCCACAGGGAAGAGAAGGGTATTACGAGGAGAACTGGAGTATATTTTGGGTTCTCTAGGATCTATCTTCTTCTTCCTCCTCCTCTCTCTCTCTCCACCCTAGAAACGGTTTCTAGGCCACCGGGATTATCTCTCCGGCTAGATTTGCCCCTAATTCTTACAATTTTCCCTCTCCCTCATCCATCGCGAGCATAATTTCACTCAACGAAATTGGTATCTCTGATGCAATATTCCAATTTCATCTTATTTTCTTGATTTATAAATAAAGACCATTGTGAAATGCAAACTCACACTGGTTAAAACTGACTTTAGAAATTTCAAACACAGCTAATTTTCAATTTCCCCCGAGCTCAACTTCATCACAATCAAAAAGCAGTGAAAATTTCCGCACCAAAACACCATAAGACAATCCTTTTTACTTAATTAGTTCACAAGTTATGATTAATTTATTCCCACTGAGAGAATTGCATGCTTGAATGTTTCAAGAACTAATTGTTTGAGAGGAGGTTTCCTCTCCAATGGGAGTATATTTTTCAGTCTCTCGATTGGTGTACGTCTTATTGAAGTCATCACTCGGCTGTCGCCTCTGAATTTCTCAATTCGAATGAAATAGGGAAGGTAAAAATGAAGAGGAATCTTGATGGAAACCAATGAATTTCAAAATTTTTAATGTAAGTTAATAGAAGTCGGGGAGTCAATCGTTAGTTAAATAACCAATTCCGTGATTTTCCCTCCCGCCTGTAGAAACATCCTCGGAGCAATTGGAATTCCACTTCATTCTCGACCTAAAATTCATTTTCCTCCATTCAAGCTGACCCCATAATTCATTCCTCAACCCAAAGGCCCAGAAACAACAACCGTTACCAAAGTTACAAACACCATAGTACAAAGCATTCGTAACTAATGCACTTTTATCTAAAATTCTGTTGTTGTACTGCACGCGGGTTAATGGTAACAAGTACATTGTTCCTATGCGCTCCACGTAATTCCGTGTATTTCTGATTATTAAGCTCATCGAGTGCATTACAGGCTCCGGCGAGGGCGGGGGCTGCAGCCACCACCAACGTAACCTGTAATGCATACCCATCTGCCTCTCTCGGTCTCTCCTCCCCCTGGTATTCAATGCCCCCCTTACTCGTTTGATCCCCTCTTCCCTATCCTCTCCTTCTCCTCGTTCTCTCTCACTCGAAATATCATGGAGCGCTCATGCAAAAGGGTAGCTGCGGCACGATTATAGCGTGGCACAATTAGAAACGTATATACTTACTACAGCTTCAACGCCACGAAACCCTCCCCCCATCCTCCCTCAGGGATGAAGATATTTGTGGAGATGTCCTTATGCACTTGAAACGTCTATTTAGCAGCTCCTCGTGGATTCATCATCGCCTCAATTGAAATTTATTCTCCAGTTTTTTTTCACATTTAACTCATTATTTTGCCCATTCATTTACGGAATTGTTTCAATATTTTTAGTCTGTTATCATTTTCAACCGAAAAATAAATTTATTTTTTTTAGAAATCTATACTCCGGAGCATCTGAATCTACGTTGAAACTACTGCGGCAATTTCAAAAAAAAATCTTGATATTGTCAAATCTTTATATGAGATTTTCAGATATTTTGGTAATGAAATGTTAGTGAAAATGAACTGGAAATGCAAGTCGAGGTGATATCTAATTTTTCCAATGAGCTTGACAATTCCAGATGTTTTTGTACGGTTGAATGCGTCTATTGATGCCGGAATGATTCATTTTCGAAGCATTTCTCGATTAAATTCAATCATTTTTGTTATCATCTGCGGATTCTTTTTTCGCTCTATTATCCTTCTTTTTAAAGTAATTGTTCCAATTGTTTTATCGTTTGGAGGGAATTTTCATATCGGAGATATGAATAAAGAAGTATTGAATTTTCGAAATTGATTCGCCAATTTAGCTCTGACGCATCAAACACTCCCGAAAATGATGATAATTCCGGTGAAAATGGGAAATGTACTCGATCACTGTTGACTGACGAGTTGTGAAACAGTGAGAGATTCAGAGGCCACATTTTTATTTTTCAGTAAGCCGAGAGAACGAATTTTTGTTTAATGAATAAAACAGATTTCTGGGGATGGAATGACACGAATGACCGAGTTTCATATTTTCATGTTGAAATTCACTGTCGGGTACAGGCAATGCGGGTGAATTTGAAGTATCGGTTTAAAGATTGAAGAGGTTTATGTTTGTATGTGTGAATGTCACACTCAACTAGACGAGACAAGTGTTCCCAGACGTTTAATCCACTCTGGTATAATTTTTTTAGCGTATCGCATTATCGGCGATATTAAACGACTGATAAAGGGAAAATTCATTATCGAAAAATATTTATTCGATGCATCGAGTGGACATAAATACGTGATGAAATGGCTATCGTGAGTGACAAAAAAAAACATTTATCAATTAATCGGAATGTTTTATCTGGAATGTGCTCCTAAAATTGAAATTTAAAAAACTTGTAAATTTTTAGTAAAAAAAAAAATTAACTTCGCTTAAATCGGATAAATGAATTTTATAGGGTTTTATCTATAAAGTTTAATTTTATTGTTATAAACAGCCCAGAATAATAAGCTTCCCTTGATTGTTGAACCTGAAATAATTTCGACAATGGAAATTTTTCTTTAAGAACAATCCACTCCAAATCTTTCCTGTAACAAATCGAATCGGAAACTCCAGTCCTCTCCATCGCCCCATAAATCACTTCTCCCGTCCCATTTCCTCAATTTTTTCCCCATAAAATTCACTTCCTCACCTCTCAACCGTTTTCTGGCTGAAATAATTGCACCCCGCGAGCCACATCGATAATTCCCGGCTGTCCGACGGCGTACGGCACTCAAAGTTCCCTCCCAACACGTGTCGACTAAAACTGAGTCAAACCCAGGCGAATCGAACTTTATCCGCACGTCAGAAAACTTCTTTTTCCCCCAGACCTCAGTCTGCCTTCTTCCATTTCTTTTGTTTCAACGCACCCAAACACAGTCATCCAACGAGAAAAATTCTTTAATTAAACTTTTTCGTTTTTTATCCCATTATTGTATTTTCTATTTTTCATTTTCTCCTGCGGCAATAGGAGAAAATCTCCAGCATACGCTAATATGGCTAACCCCTGTGTTCTCTCTTCTTAATATTCTCAATGTCGTTTACGAAATGTATTCTCGAAGAACCCAACAACAATTTTTATCCTCTAATTTCCCTGGAATTTCAAGAAATGTACATTCTTTACTGGATTTCCTTAATGAAGAAAAAGCTAATATAAAAATTTGAGGCGAAAAAATTTTGCAAAAAATATGTCAATAGAATAAATTATACACAACATCATTCAAATGTTCATGCTGTTGAACATTTGAACAAAATATTTTTATCGACCCAATTTAATAGAGTGGTCTACCGAATTCTCTCGAATTTCCAAAATTATTCTCTAACTGACGTAATTACAACTCTCGCCTTCGTCCCGCCTTATAAATAGAAAATACTCTCGCCACGCGACGTTATAAAATCCGCCAATAAAAATCTCTTTCACCTAGCGTTCTCTATTTTACGTTTTCCCATTTGCAAATGCGGTCAACCCTCCTCTTTTTAATAAATTCTCAATGTTGTTTACGAAGTGTACTCTTCAAAGAGCCGTAGGCGCGTCCTTTGAATTTGTTTTTAAAATGCCTGACCCCTTCTTCTCCAACAGTATCAGCCAGAAAGAGACGTTTAAACACAAATGCCAGTGGATTTCGACAATACACAAGTGCAACAAACGCACTCCTGAGCCCCATTGCAACAATACACACAATGTTATATGTACAATTGTATATATGGTTTGAGTGTAGTCCAAGCACCCGGGGAATATACACGATGCGTAACTCCGGCGTGCCGTACACCCGCGTTTGTGTTTGTAAATGCAATTACGGTGAATGTCCAAAGCAGATGCCTGGCGGTCACTCCGATGCCTTCCACCCCTTGACCGCCCTTTGTTCCACCGGTAACCAATAAATGCGCACTAAATCTCCTAATGCCCTGCGAAACTACCCCCCACTGCACTGCTCCGCATTGCTTGAGGTTTTTGTTGGTGTTTTTTTTTCCAGAGCTTGTGGAGGAAATCATTTCGTTGTGGAAAGTAATGGTAGTAATTGGAATTTATCGTTGCGGGTTATTTGATATTTTTCGGGGGATGCGGGTGCAATTGATTCCAGCGGGGAATTTGAATTTATTGCGTTTTTGGGATTGTTTGATCCTCAGTGGAGAATTTCCGTTTGAATTGAAATGAAAGGAATCTATGAATTTTGAAATCGCTGAGGGACTAGATACAAAACACCCTATATTTTTAATTAAAAGGCATTTTACATTTCAAAAACTATTCATCTGATGTGAGAAAAAATGGAAGTACAAAAAAGTTGTATTTGGTAAATGGGAGATTTATATCATGATCCTTCGGATCGTGGCATAATCCAAGGAGCCAAAAACCACTTTCTCCACGAGTTACGAACAAAATTTTTCATCTCAGTGTGTTGGAAAAGTACTTTTCCGACACGGCATAATAAAAAATACGTTTTTCAAAATTAAGTTGAACTGAATGAACTTTTTCTCCGATGACTTCCCCACAACCTTTGATCCCGTAAACTTCTTCAACAAAAGAAATCCGCCCAGCTCCAATCAGAAACAATATCCCCAATTCCCAATAATTCTCCCTCCACCAGAAAATACCAGAAAAATGGCATAACAGACATCTCATGAGAAACGAATGAATGAAGTTTACCACGTAGAGCTGCCACATTGGCTGTAACATATGAGACTCCCCAGCCCCACCCCGAAATGATACCCGGTATATTTACTGGAGTATCAATATCCCTCCTCAGCACATAAAA
Source organism: Psyttalia concolor (assembly GCA_030522845.1). Classification (NCBI taxonomy): domain Eukaryota; kingdom Metazoa; phylum Arthropoda; class Insecta; order Hymenoptera; family Braconidae; genus Psyttalia; species Psyttalia concolor. The sequence continues at coordinate 13,930 of JAPYZM010000270.1, forward strand.
CGTACGATATTACGTTCTCCATCAAATATATGCTCATCCCAGGTACCCTCCGGCACAATCCCACTGGTTATTACCACCTGCCTAAAAGCAAACCCTCCCCTTTTCCCACCCCTAACACCCGCCGGGTAACCCCTTTTCGCCGGGCAAACCACCGAAAAAATTAGACGAACGGAAAGACAGATAAACGAGAAATTCTTTCGCTTTCGACAGCCCATAAAGACATAATTTAATTAGATGAAATAACAAATCCATTTTGAATTTTCTGTTCATTTACGGAATGTTCTTTTCGAAAATATCTTTCAGTGAGTGGAATTCTTCCGCGAATAACTATTATTTTAAATATTTTTCTTTTTACAAATTTGTTAAACTCGGTATTCAAGTGTAAATCAACTTTTTTTTTCTTTGACAACCCGGCTCGTCTAACTCTCTCTCTTCCCACCCATGCCAACCCCTTCTCACTGCTAAATCAAAAAAAAATTGAACAAACGCAAACCATGCGAAACTGAAGAAATAAAAATCCTAAAAATAACTTTCGTCTTTTTTCATTGGAGTATGGCATGGACGAAGAGGTTGGGGTAGTGCCCAGTTTGAGAGTGGAAAGAAAACAAAAGCCCACGGGATGCCACCGACGACGCCTGGACCTGAAGTACTCGACGAAGAGTACCCGAGGTAACCCCCAGTGAGAAGGAGGGGAAAAAAAGAAAATATGAAGAGTAAAATAGAAAAAATATACTCGGAAATAAAACAAAAACGAACAAGTCCAGGTACACCAGAACTATTCTCCTTCTTTGTCTTAGCCCCTTCACAGTTCTCCCGAGTTGAGGGGAGGGGGGGGGGGGAAGAGAGGGGGGGCGGCAGGGAGAAATGAAGAATAGAAGAAACAAAACGTCGTCGTCGGATACGGCCTAGCGAAAAACTCCCTTCACTGTCTGATGGCATGCGAGTGGAAAAAGTGACGATGGGCCACTCCACTCCATCCTTCCCGCGCATTCCCTTTTAACTCTAACCAAACTCAACCCTCTCTTTTTCTCGGTTCCTTCCTCTTTATATCACGCTTTGTTTACCCCTTTTCTTCTCTTTGACTGCGTTTTTTCAGAGTTCAAAATGCGACCTGCATGACTTTATTTAGGACTTTCACTTTCGCTAGGGCAACCAGAAACACTGAATTTGAATCAATTGCAGTGGTTATTTTCGATTTTTGTATTTATCTTCCGAGCATTAGTTGGATATTTACAAATTCATGTGATTATTGAAAAATCATAAAAATCTTTTGTTGTAATTCTGAAAATTTAGAAAAAATCTTTCAAAATTCCATTAAATACTCTAATACAACTAATTTTGAGAATAAATTTTTTAACAGCGAGTATTTCACTGAATTTTATTTATGAATATTCATTTGACCGTTTATTTAACTAGTTATTAGCAAAATAAAAATTTCATACCCTATCGATCATGTGGTATTAATTAAAAACTGGATAAAAATAAAAATCGACTCAATAGATATTTTCATTCCGCAATTGAAATAATTCCAAATTGAGATTAAAATCCTGGAAAAAAAATTCCCACCACTTGATGATGAAAAATCAATCTGATCGGAACTATCAAACCCCAATTGATTCCATCAAAGATTCATTAGAATAATTGAACTGAATTTCCTGCATGTCTGAATGAATTCTCACGCCAAAAAAATCCATATATCCATCGAGACGTCTGTTTCCACATGTAACTCTCCCCTTTATTTCACTCTTCTCCTAACCCACCTATTTTTCCCTCACTTTTCCTTTTTATCCCAACTCGCGAGGTACGTCAATCTTCCTCAATGTCGAAAGACGCTCAATCCGTTTCTTATTATTTTCTCCGATTTTTTTTCCTTCTTTTATGACATATCGAGCCGTCGAATAAAAATACAGTGGCTGCATTCACCTCTTACCCCCCCCCCCCCTTCGTCCGTCGTTCGATTTTCTCAATACCAAGGAATAAATCCTGCGGTATTGGTAGGTAATACCGCAACCGTCTCTCCCATCTACTCCTCTCGTTGTACCTTTCTTGTCTCTCGGCTCGTCTAACCTTACCCTCGTGGCGTTCCACTACATTTCCCTGGCTGCATCCGCTCCGGGGGACTACACGAGAGCTTCTAGATGGAAGTAAGTGGGAGTGGGTATGGGGGAAAGGGAAAATAAAAAGAAACGACGATGAGTGGAGAGCCAGTGGATGTAGAACGAACCTGTGCGGCCCGAGCGTCTTAAAGAGGCCATGCCCTACTCCCTCGAGGGCGAAAAACGACGAGATCCGCACTTTTCTTCTTCTTTCACTTTTATCTTTTCGAAGAGAGCTGTGAAAACTTGGTTTTTCTTTCAACGGCGGTAAATTGTAAAAATTTACACGCCTAGAGATAGCGCATTCGAATGGAGTAATATTTTTTTTTATTTTCGCATTCGTTTGAACAATATTTTCGTTGAAAATAAACATACCCAGTTGTTGGAGATTAAAAAAAAAATAATTCAAAGAGTGTCTAGTTCTGAATTAGCAAATTTAGTTACACTGGCCGAACATAAAAGCAGTTCTCTATGCTCGATGAATTTTATTTTCTCCCGCTGTCACAACTACGACTATATCAATTATCAGATTAGTAGGTGTCATCTTAATTTTTACGAGCTCGTAAATTCTCTCCCCTCGGAGAATCGTGTTAACAAAGATTAAGATGCCTCTTCGGTATACATTAAATAATGAGATGGAATTCGTAGTGCGAGAGGGTGCATGTGTGGGCATACACGCACACAATATTTTTACCAAGCAGTGCTGGATGAAATTTAGGCGATGGTGTGGTGTGTGCCAGACACCGACGACCAACGTCGACAGATTTTTATTGCGTTTACACCGCCGGCTGGCAGCCGTGCTCGGTCTCTGTCAGCATTAGCGAGCGATGGGTACGGCCCGACAGAGGCTTTTCCACTGGTGTTATACCGGGGATCGATGACCCCCATTCCTGGGATTATACTTCGTCCACTTCGATTATTATTTTTAGAGTTACGAATATCCAATATCGTTTTTATTCAATTTTTTCATATTCAAATTACTGCTATATCGATCAATTTTGGATCAGTTTTTCGGGAAAAATTAATAGTATTGCATATTTTTACCAATGAAGATATTTCAATAGTTGAGAAAAAAGAATCGTTAATTTTTTTCGCAGAAATTCAAGAATTATTCAATTCCCGAATAATGAAATCAGATCTATTGGTCAAAATTAAGACAATCGTTTCTTCACTTCAATAAAGGTATTATAATTATATCTTCGACAAAATCATTAATTTCAAAATATTAGTTTTTGTTAAAAAAAATTCATTCACTTGAAATAATAAATTTACTTACTGAATGAAAAAAATTAAATTGAATTCCACTAACTTTGTTTCTTATACCACAACAATACCAAAATAACATCATAAAAACAAGGGAAATTATTTGCAAATTTTCCATGTATTACGTAATTACATGTTATTTAATTTGGTCAAGTTTAGCACCAGTTTCCGGAAATGAGTCTACGTATTTTTATGAGGACTTTAATAGCAATTGAAACAGTAGAATCTGCGTTGGGACACTTGTCGCGTGAATAATGGGATTAATTTGCGGGGAGACAAAAGTACGTTGGTTGAACGCATAAAAATACAACAATTTGTAATCCAATTTATGACAGCCAACGAACACCGCTACTTCCGGTATCAAATCCGAGGAGGGGGGCGGATTGGGGGGAGGAGGAGAATTAACTCTCTCCACCCATTGTCACCCTTGTACATTGTCCACCCACTGAAACAAGAGGATAAGCCCCGTCGCCGGAGGAAGACCCTCCCCTACTTGATTTTCTATTTTTACGTCGATTTATTGGACTCTACAACCCAGAGTTATTTAACTCATTTAAATTTCCCGGTTGACTATAAAACTCCAATTCTTGGAAGTTTCACTCCCTCGTTGATCAATTTATTCAATAAATTTTTGGGGAACTGAGTGACAGTTGTTTTTAAATTTTTATTTGTGAAAAGAACAACGCCCTGCAAAAAATGGAGAATTAAAAAAATCTGCTTTATCGTCTCGACTCTTGTCTCGCATGGGTCGCGATGAATCATCGCTAGGGCTTTTCCCCGAAAATTTATCGACACCGCGAGCATACCCAGGTGAGGGAAGTGATGAGGATGGGTGAGATTTAAAACGTGGAGACGAAAACGTCGCGCCGAATCGATCGACGTATTTTCACGGCTTCCAGCCTCTCTCTCCGTCTCTTTCAGACAGAAATATGATGTTCAATTAAAAAATGAATGAAAAACACCGACCGGATCGGAATAAAATACCCCAAAAAAGGTTTGAAAAATTGTTGACATCAGAGTAAAGCTCTGAATGAGAAAAAAAAACTTTGAGGACGAGAGATTTGAAAATGCATGGGGTTAAAAATACAGCGGATTTTCATTTTTGCAGTGATAATTATGACAAATAAGAACAGAACAAAGTTTTTCGTCCCCAGTGGGAGCAAAGTACACACTTCCCTCCTGCTACAATGGTTACCGCTACGCCGGGGAGGAATAGTGTATTTCTGACCTAGGGAGGAACAGTAGACAAGTCGTCCTCACGTGCAAAATTACGACCCGAGCCGAAGGCGAGGGTTGTAAGTACGTGTGGAATGCTTGTCTGATTTTCCTCCCGAGGGTTGAATACGATTTTTCCGAGCGAAGCGAGGTTAGAATGCTTACTTTCGGTCCATGTAGGCAGAAAAATCATCTCTCATCAGGGAAAGTAAAATAAAGGAGCCTTACTCACGTGCTTACCACCGTCGCCTTCGGCTCGGGCGGTAATTCTGTACGTGAGCAAGTCTCCTTAATTTTACCTCCCTAGGTGAAAAATATACTATTCCTTTATCCTTTCAATTTCTCCGTTCCTTCACTACGTTAAATGGGGAGATGAAAAACTATAATAATTTTATTTGTCAGTGAAACACTCTTACTATTCACCTTAGCGATAATTTTTCCTATTAATTTGGCCATTTTCATTGAAATATCAATGATACCCATAATTACAAATTTACAATTCCCCACAGCCAATTAATAGAAATTAAATGTAACCCAGATTATGTGGTCAAAAAATATTCTTGAATTGTTGATTAATGAAACATTGTTTGTGAAATGAGAATAATCTGTGTTCGTAATGTAAGTAATTGATTACATTATAGTTAACGTAATATAACGAATCTATTCATCCAAAATAACATTATCCCCCAAAGCCTGTCATCACACACCCTCCAACCCCCAAAACAAATTCTCAATTCAAAAATCCCACGGCCATTACCTCCCCTCGCTCGTAACCCCAACAATCCATCAATACCAAAATTTGCGCCATTACAAAGATGTATATATAACATAAACCAAATACACTAGTGAAACAATAACAAAATAATTGTACAAGGGGCTTCCAACGTAGTTTGCTCAATAATTGAATAAAAGGGACACATTTCAGTTAAATTAGTGCCCAGAAATTGAGAAAAATCCCAAAATTATATTCTTGAATTCTCTATTGATTCAGAGACTTCATTGCGTAGGTAAGCATTTAATATTTTTAATTGACATTAGTCAGTCTCAGCTCCATAATATAACTCCAGTGTTGAAAAAAGAAGTATAAAATTTCCAAAAAATCTCAATGCACCATTTAATCGTAAATTCATAGTAAATTTCCACAATTAAAAATTACCCTGAAATTATCGCTCGGTTTACTTGAAATTTATCAGTTCAACCGCTCATCTAAAATAAAATGATCTCCAACACTCCACCACCCTCAACCGCCAAATGAAAATCCCAATTGAAGAATTCCACGATCATTACCTTCCCCCGCCCGTAGCCATCCCTAACCTGCCATCAATACGAAAATTCGCGCTATAACAACAAAGTGTATACAATATAAACCCGATACACGAGTGAAACAGTAACAAAACAATTGTACGAAGGACTTTGAGCGTCGCTTTGGGCTCCATCGTAAGCCGGCATTGTTCCTGAAAACGTGTCGCCAACCCAACTATGCGCCCTTCCCCGGTAATACTCCAGCGAGAGGAGTCGCGCTTTTCGCAAGTTTCGGGTTGAACAGAGAGGGAAAATGCCTATTGGACGCTGCACTGCGGGTGGGAAGGGGTGATTTTGACCACCGCGCCATTTCCACTCTCCCGGCCCTCTCAACGGGAGGCCCCCCCCCCCCCACGCTCGCCCTTTCCCTCTCCCCATGTGTCCAGAAATCCGTTCGTCAAAGTGGGCGTGCGTACCAGCGTATTCTCTCGTTCGTACAACGGAGAGAACCGGAGAGTAATCGAGCTTGCGCGAGAAACCCCCGACGATATTCCTGTGCTGTATGGCTCCCTCCTCTCTCTCTCTCTCTCTCTCTCTCTCTCTCTCTCTCTCTCTCTCTCTCTCTCTCTCTCTCTCTCTCTCTCTCCCTCTCCCCCTCTCTCTTTCACTCTCTGTCGCCGTATGTCCCTGGTCAGAGATATCAAATGTTTGTTTGAGGATGGACATTTCGGGGATATGAGCGGCGAGGGGAGAACATATATAGCCCTTGGAACCACTCGGTGGGATATCATTTTCTCGTAAACTTTGAAATTAATCATTGCAGTATTGATTTTAATTTTTGCCTGAGTTTAATGCGAAAGGTTTTATTTTCCGACGGGGGATATTGAGAATTAATGGGTTTGGGACGATAGATGGGGAAGCTTTTGACGATTTATAAATTTGTTTTTTTGAGAATTTTCGATAAGTTTTTGGACTTTTTTAAAATTATAATTCTCTTTGCTAAATTAATGATTTGATATTTTTCAGTGAAGATCGGAAATTAATTATCGATGTTTATATTTAAATTTTCTCCAATTTTCTTCATGGTTCTGAATTACTTTCGAAGTTTCGAAATTTTATGGATTTTTCCATAATTTTTTTCTGAAAGGATTACGGGAACAAACATTATGGAAAAAATCAAGTTTCATTAAATATGACAAGCCATTCCAGACTCTTTATTCCCCCGAGAAAATCACTTCTCGAATGAATGAATGAATGAATAGAAAGGTTAAGGGCAGTATCACACAGAGGCTAAGTAGATAAGGACGTGCGTTGGCGGACACCGTGTACACTGATCGCGTTTACCATTTAGTTGGGTGAATCTCTGCCAGAGATCGTCCCATTCTCTCCCCACATGGTTTCTCTGATTTTTTTTTCAACTCCTCTTAACTTCACTCAGAGATAAAACCTCGCCCCCCCCCCCCCCCCCCCCCCCCCCCCCCAACCCGCGGGAGATAATCTCGCACATTACCAGCAGGTTCCTCGTAGCTTTCTTGCCCCTTACTTCTCGGGATTCACGCGAGAGAATACATTTGTTTCCTTTTTTTCCCTCCCTTGTTTTATTTAATTCCTCAGTTGGCAAACGTTGACTTCCATCCATCAGGATTTTCATTCGAGGCTTCAAGGGTGAAGGTAAAATACTGTATTTATGGAGTTTTTTTTGGGGTTAAATTTTTGTACTGAAATACAGTGGATGAAATAAAAATACAAGCGAAAAAAAATTCTTATTTTTCATTTTAAAAATATTAAACGAATACTTTGAAATGATTCAAGCTCAGATTTACAAGACTTGCAAAAATTATTTATCCTTCTAGTCATTAGTGACTGAGTCCCCTGAAAATCACGCCTTTCTCGACAGAACAAAATTCAATATTCCAACTCCCATATCTGCTGCCTTAAATTAGAATATTTTGAAATTATTACCTTTCAGACAATCGTCAAGGTACTCTGTGCCCACTGTATTAAGTACCTTTTGCTCCACAACCCATCCTGTACCCCAAAACGTCATCCAAAATGTGTCAAGATAATTTTTCAATTCTCGCCATTTCTGTTCACATTCACTAAATAAATATCAGAATTGAGTCAATGCATTTGAATTCCATTCAACGTAACTCAATAGATTTTGCCCGCACTCGTTTCCACCGGCTTCTTCATTCAATAATTTTCAAAAATCTATGGAAAATTCTCGTCAGGTATCCTTTGACGATGGGAAACGCGTTAAAAGCGAAGAGAGGAGGATCCATAGAGACAAAACGCTTTCGCAAAAAAGACAAAGTCGGTGAAGAGGAAGGGAGGGAGGGGGTGGGTAAAGAGAGTATGGGACGTGGGATACGCGTCCGCAACATAAATAGTTCAATCACGACGAGCTTAACGTCGTAAGCTCTCCTTTGCTTTTACAACCATACCGCGCTTTACCCCCACCGCCGCACCCCCCATCCCCCGCCCCGCCCGTTGTTCACCTCAGGTACAGCCCCACGGTACTAAGTGAACCTACGTCTTTGCTCGAGCTCTACTCGCTTCGCTCCTATCCCCATATTGAAATATTTAATATTTTTAATAGAAAGACGATCCAGGGAAAGTTACCCTCCAACTGAAGGAGACGGTACGGAATAGAGGAGGGAGAGGGAGTGGCGAGGTGCATGAGGGGTGTATTCGAAGTTTTCCAGGCACCGTTGAAAAACCATTCCCTGGCAATTCCTGGGGGGCGGCTGAGAGAAAGTTTTTCTTATGAATTATTGCGCCTCGCCTCTTTCTTATTTTTACGTTGAGAAGAGGTTTGTTGGATTTCTTCAATTATTACGCGTAATGGACGTTTCATTTTTGTTACAAATTGTTAAAAATTTAATTCGGAGTTTTTTTTTAATTGACCAGATTTTTTGTCGTTTGAGTATTTGAGCTTAATTTTTGCTATTTTTTTAAAGAAAATTCATACTCTTGCTACTCCAAAACGTAGAAGGAAATAAATGAGATGTGATGTCATCAATGACACCCTTCAAAATCGTAATTTTAACAACGAAATTAAAAAAAAAAGTCTGTAGCCATTTAAAAAGCCATTTCAAGTGAAGAAAATAGAAAATAAAAATTCAATTTAGATTTGAGTGAAATCTTCACTCAGAATTACATCGACATATTCCTACATTCTATTCAGATAAATTATATCTCAAGATCTAATGGAATTGGAATAGCATCTCGTTCATTTCTCCGGAATATGAATTTTCGTTATTCGAAATGATAAAAATAAATTGAACCGAGTGAAAACAGAATGAAAGTATTTTTTAACTACCGAAGTTGATTAAATCGAAAATAATATTCGATCAGTGCCAGCGAGAACGAGATGCTGGAGTGGATAGATGGATTGCGTTTCCCGTTGATAAATCGTTTTTTCACTCGACGCTTAAAAAAATGTACTCCTAAATCCCTATCAGGTGTATTCATCATTTTTTAATAAAACCATGATCCGCTAGATAGAGGAGTCTGTCAGAGTTTTCACTCCACAAGTTTTCAGTGTGAAATGGGGGGAAGAGACTCCATGAGAGGTTTACAGTGAGTTGAACTTATAAATTACGTTTTGTACGGCGGGTGTATTCTCCGCGGCGCTCCGGGGATTACACGATGGGTGGAGGTAAAAAAAAAATGTGTATTAGAGGGGAAGTTTTGGGTAACTGTCTGCTATTCGAACATCAGGTTCAGCCGACTGGGACGGAGACTCCCTCAAATGGTAATGCACATTTACTTACTAGTTCTCCACCCCCCACGACCTCGAACCCCGAATCTGACAGGTTCGGATTCGGCGAGAGGTGCCCTCGGTGGAATACCAACGACTCTGGGGCTTTATTTTTGTTCACTTAAGTCGTAAAATTATGAAATGTACTTCATTCAAGGTTAAAAATTTAATCTTGTTTGAGTTAAATTAAAAAAACGGATACATTTGCGCTGAAAATTTCAGTAATTTCGGAGAGAGCGTGAAATTTGCGGAGTAACTTTCGTTAGGTCTCAAGTTATTCTACAAAAAACTAGTCACAGTAATATTTATTGTAATCTGATAAGCAATGAAAATCCACGTGAACCTTTTTGTCACTTCTCTAATTAAGTTTCAAAAATTCATTAGTCACCCATCAAGTTGGATCTCCACAAATTTCAAATTGACGGAATAGATAGAAAGAGAAAAAACGAAATACCCCACCAAAAGGACAAAAAAAATCTCACAGGAACTCGCGAGTATCGTCTAGCCACCCCCTTCACTCTACTGACATTAGCATATAAATACAATTCTAACACCCCGTTGGAAAAAGTTTAGTCCGTGCGAGCGAAGGCACTTACCTCCAACTTAAATTTGGATAGTTAAAATGTGTTGCAGAAACCCACTCCCTCCCTTTCACCTTTACCGTTCACTCTCTTTCGTACCTATACTCTGAGTGTTGTTGGCGTTCCGGTGTTAGACGCAGAGAAACTCGGGGGGGAGGGAGTTGCACCGAGCAGCCATATTGGGTCGTTTTAAACCCCCCCATACTCTTCCTCTTCCCTCTACCATTCTTCGTCACCAGAGGCCAAGCATATTCCCTGGGCACTTCGTTGGAACGTGTTCCAAAATATCTCGGGGGTTACGGGTGGAGGAACTCTCAACAGAGAGAGTAATGGTGTACTCGCTGACCCTAGCTATTTCTCAAACCAGTGACAATAATTTTTTTTCAGCGATTTTAGTCGTTTTTAAATCAGTAAAACATGCTTGTGTTATTCAAATGGAGACAAATAGACCTGGAGATTTTGGAAATTGATTTTTTGTATAGTAAATAACGTCAATGACAATGCATAATATGTATTAGATAATGATTTTTTTTAAATGAAGGAAACAGAGTATTTGATATTCGAAATTTGAGCTGTTTCCAGCTGAATTTTTTAATAAATTTCTAACAAAATAGATCAATATTTTTTTTGCAAATTTATGTACCTCAATGATTCTGTAATGAAAAAATCACTGACACTCTACCGAAACAAAAATCAAATCTCGTCATACTCTTTGAAGCAATTTCCGTTCTTTCGTTACGAAAAAATGTATTTTTTTGTGAAAACTGTTCCGGATGTGAAATTGTGCGGTTAACATGGCGCGTTTGCATCAATGGTAGAACCCGGAAATATCGAAAACTCGGTATCAAATACCGTCCACTTCTCTTCAACAGGAGAAACGAGAATGGACGACCGGCGAGGGAGGGGGTAGAGAGGGGGTACCACACAGAGGGATGATGGGGTACAGGACTGATCCGGTATTTACATCCGTTTCCTGTTGGTCCACCGACCGCAGAGGGATACATCCGGGAAAAGTCGACTAATTAACCATGTCCACCTATTTCGTCATCAGCGTAACGGTTTATATTGATTGAAAAGCGATGTCTGTTCAACCGCAACTTGCTCTACATGCGGGCTTCTGTACATAAATCTCGTAAACGCAGTTGCCCATTAAACATTAATCAGTGGAACATCCTTTTCTCATGGATATCTCGAGAAAATTCCTTTAAAAAACTGATAAATTTAAAAAAACCCTCCCAACCATTGTGATAAATGCCATTGCATTTTCTAAAAAAAACTCGTACTATATTTCTTAAATATGGCAAATATTTAAGACATTTTTTTCAGTCACATTATCCTGTTATCGTATTATCAATAAATCTCAAATCTTCTATACGCATTTTTATATTTTAAAAATAATTCCCTTTTTTTCTCTAAGAAAATGACTTTCAACCCACAAACTAATGTTTAAACGCAAGATCAAAGTATAATCCTCGATAACAGACAAATATCATAAATACATAAAATGAAATAAATCTCCTTAATTAAATAAATTCCATGATTCTCCAAAAAAAAAAAGTCGGAAAAATTTACTTCATCCCGGGGTCAACGAATGACTGACCATCTGTTGTGAGCGATCTAATCTTCCAAAAAATGTTGGAATAAAAAGTGAGAATACTAAAAAGATAAAAACGTCTACCAACAAAAATGAATAAAGCCGTCGAGCAAATACGAGGCTAACGATTCAACAGAGTAGAGAGAATCCATCGGGCCACCTGTAACCCGAAGTGTAATCGGAAATATATTTCACTCCCCTTCTGACCACCGGGCGTTCCCTCCACGTGCCCCCCTCCCCTTCCCCCCTCTTCGCTACATTTGAGCTACGAATTTCGAAGCGATGGTCCTCATATTCCCCGACGCGTTTCGAGAGCCCGTTGCCAGCTGTCGAACGAGAGGGCGAGAGTGTAGCCAGCCTGCGTTGTAGCTGTTAAATGAAAAATATCCAATGTTTTATATTCATTCGTATCCCCTCGCTCTATCTCCACGCAATTTTAACGATGATAACAATGTGATGACGTCATCGGACATGAAAATTTCATTGTAACTATTTTTTTATTTAGGAATAAAACTTTTTTTATTTGATTTTTCTTTTTCGTTTCAGATTTTTTTTTGGGCTGAATTGATAAACTCAGATTCTGGAAGAATGTCAAGGATTCTCGTCATTGAGAATAGACTCCTTCATGTCAAATAAAATAAGAAGTTGAAATTATTGCGTAATTAGTTCGTTAACACGTTTTACTTATTAATTCATTGGAGTCAAGCAAAGTCGAGAGAATATTTACATACACTGTTAAATTTTGAAATAAATCCATAAATTCGGTAAATTTCTGCCAAGTCCTTTGGAAATTTCCGATCGAAAATTGTCAACAGCGCAGTTAATGGCAACGGAAAATTATCCATTGGGAGTGTCTCCATTTTTCTAAGAATAAAATTACAATATATTCCATGTTATTTCAACCCCTACATTAACTGACGTCACAGATATGCCAAATAAGCCATTTCTCTGAAGTCCAGCATTAAAGTATGAACTAAAAAAGGCAGTGAGATCGTTTGGGCAGGATTTTAACGCACCGTTATATGAGTCTACCGTGTACAACCTATCCACCACTAACATTTGGAAGGTGTAATTGACAATTTCACATAGACTCCAAGTACTCTCGCACGTGTGGCTATTTTACGGGTATATGTTTATGTGTCCGTACGGGTTATGTTGCCAGAGCGGGAGACTGTCATTTTGACGGGCTAACGGTATGACCATGTACAGCATACGCAAGATGAACGCTGTATGAAAATTGTAATACTGTGTTTGTATGTAAATTAACCGGCTGTTTTCGAGTTACACGATTTTACTGGCTATTGTTGGAGCATTGCATTGCGGTATAATTTTGTATATTTTCATGGAGCCGTGAAGTGGTGGCAGGGGAAGTTGAAAGGTTGAGTTGATTGTAACGGAGGACAGTTGTTACGTCAAAATGTCATCAAATGAAATAAATAAATCAGAAGCATTAAAATATTCTATAGAGTTTAAGGGGAGAATTTGCGGATGAAACAAAAATTGATTTACTAAAGGATTTTTGTTGGAAAGTCTTCTTCATCAAATGAAAATGTATACGACGCATTTTCAGTTTCAAATAACAACTGACAATTTTTGGTTTTCTGTTTTTGTCCAGACTGAAAAAATTGCGAATTGCCTGAATTTAATTTTTCCAGTTTAATTCCTTAAATTCCTCGAGTTGCTTAAAAATTCTGACGAACTACAATTTCATAGTGATTCCGAAGAAACTTATTGAAATAGCCCATCAAAAATCTTTACCAATGAATGAAAACCCTAATTGAAATACATAAAAAATAACTGGACTTCTTGAGATATTGACTGAAGAATGAATAATCTAACCGAGATAAGCATTCTTCATATCTCACAAGATCCACCTTTAAACCATTCTACTTGAAATAAAACGGCTGCGTCATTTCGATGTTTTACGTACGATTGGTGAACCGACAGCGCCTTTGATCATTCATTTCAGTCATCAGTGAAAAAAAAAAATGTTATGATTGACAGTATGAAATGCGCCGATGCGCTCAACGACTCTCATTCCTTCTGGAACGCACAATTGAGTGCTCACTCACGCGTTCGGTATTCAAGTGTCGAAGGGTTATCACCGTCATTGAAGCCCTTTGGAGATGTTGGAATTCAAGACAAAGGAGGCGCGCACAATTTTTCCCCCCTCGTCAGCATCAGTCTAAACCCGGGGCTTTATGAACCTCCTTATTTTATTTTTTTTTTTGGCACTCGTTTTCCCCCCTGGGGCCAATTTATTATTTAGTTATTTTCCACGGATCCCAGGTGGCACATGGCTTTAATGGTGACACCAATGGAGCCCACGTGGAGACGGAAATTGCCGTTTTATTGGGAGAATTAAGAGGCCTAACGCTCGGGCAACTGGGCTTACTCCCTCAATTACGAATCTTTTAGCTGAGGGAAAGACATCACCCACGACACAACTGGATTTTAGGTAGGACACAGCTTGTGATTACCTCGTGGGTAAATAAATCTCAGTTACGGATTCAATCTTTTTGCTTTTGGGGAGATTTTTACGGAAATAGAATCCCGGGCTTACTCGAGAGGCAATTGTTTTTTACGGAAATTGTGAAATCTTGCGATCAAGACTACTCTGTTAAAATTCCAATGAATTATCGGATGATAGTTTTCCGCAGTAAGATTTCTACTTGTATATCCAATTAACAGACCGTAGACGTAAATGTTCGTATGAAAAAAAAATTGTAAGTGCTGTGAATATTTCTAATATTTCACAAATAAAATGCGTTCAAATAAAGACTATGTTATTTTTGAAAATGTAAAACACTTACGCCGTAAATTTCTATATTTTACGATTCGTAAAAATCTCCTCTCAACGAACAAATAAACTTAATCATCAACTTACGAACAGGTGAATGCTCTCGCTCATCCATGAAAAACGTACCTGCAACAGAGAATAAAAACCTCGATAAATTTCAATTCCCATCATCGAGGATGTTAATGAATTTACGACAATCATTACTCTCAATTAAAAATCCCCGTCAACACGGCGATAAATCTCATTGCAAAAAAAATAAAAAAGAGAGCGCCTCGCCGAGAAGAAAAGATGAATGAATCCCTATAAAAGCTAATGGGATATATCAGATTATGCGTACCTGGAGTGCAAACAGTGAAAAATCGAGGCAGAGTAGTTCGAAAAAAACGGGAAATAAAGATGAATCCAAAGAGAAGCGTGAAAAATATTAGAAAAAAAGTAGATAGTGAGCTCTTAACTTGAACAAACGTTCTTGAATTTCCACTACGGCAGGCAGTTAATTATTTTCCTCGCGCTGGAAAGGCGATATCCGGCCTCGCTCAGATTTCCCGTAGTAGTGAATGAAGAAGAGGATAAAACGACAGGAGAATAAGAAAACCAAAACGAGAGAGACAGATTTGGAGAGGGGGCGAGGACGGATGGGAGGGTAGAACTGCAATCGCAGGGGAAGAGAGGGTGGATAGACGATGTAACGAATAAAAATTCACGTTGGAATGAAGACCGAGGGAGATTGAGAACGAGATTCTCGAGAATTCGATGAAAACGTGCCTTCCAATGCCGCACAGATTTATATCGGTATACAGAAAAGCTCTCGGTTAAAACCTACGACTGAGAGCGCAAGGGAAAAGTGGAGAGAGAAATAAAAAACAAGCATACATACATTTGCAGCTCCATCGAACGCACTTTAATCAAGAGTTATTGTGACCCGGACATGCAAAATGCGGATATTTCATTTCGATGGAAATCGGTAAACGTTTAAAGAATGTATTCACGATTTTGTTTTAGGTGTCTCTACAACCGCATTTAATATTATTCGTTGTTCCAAGAGAATTTATTGCAACGCCATTGAATAAATAAAATTAAAGTAGATATTTTTATGGAGTACTAGAACTGAAAATAGTGTTTTCCATCTAATCCTTTCGAATTGTGAATTACCAAAGACAAAACTCTTTAAAAATTTGAATAAAAGAATAATTAATTGTCGAGTGCTAATGCGTCGAAAAAGAAACATATAAAATTAAAACATCTCGTTTGCAAAAAAAAAATAAACGGGCCCAAAGACATGAAAAAGTGTCAGAAAAATATTTCCTCGGTAATTAAAAATTCCAACCAAGGGAATCTAATTTAAAACGCGGAGCCGAAGGGTAAAAAAAACTGAAAGCAACTGGCATTTTTTTCATCCTGAAAGCTGACGGAAACAAACAAAAACATACGTCTCAACGCCGGTAATTTCCCCACCCCATCCGTCTCCTGGTGTTTCTTTATTTTAATTTAATCCCACAAAACACAGTGGCATCAACCAAGTGAAAAATCACGGCGAACACTATGACATGTGTGCTAGTAAAAGAGGGAGGCCAGATATCCCAGAGGTTTTGGTAGGTGAAAGTAGGGGAGAATGTGAAAGACAAATAGAAATGGAGGCAAAAAGTTTGGAAAAACGAAAAAAATAAAATAAAAGAAAAAAGAGAGGAGGAAAAAGAGTGGAAAAGAAAACAGGGTTGAAAACGTTTGCCACAAAATGTTCTAACTGCCTCTTCGCTTCAGCCCAGTTGTTCTATTCTCGCTCTGTCAGAGTGTGTTACACTTTTATCTGGAAAAGTGGCCCCCGGCGATTAAAAAGTTTCATTACCGTTGGCGTCAGTTTCGTTCCAGCTGAGGAAATAGAATACAATCCACCAATCCGGTCAATCTCGTTTGCCACCGGATTTCCTCGCATTCTTCTTTTTCATTTTTTTTTTCTTACTTGGGATCTTTTTTTTCTCCTCGACTCATCCCCGTATCGTCGGTATAATCCCCTTATGTACACGAGTGATAGTCGGAGATTTCTTGGAGGTACTGCGAGCAGATGAGAACAGGGTTTGGGGGCTTGTATGTACTCGTGGTGCAGGATATTTTGCAATCGAGGAGCGGAGAGGTGGAGGAAGATTGCGAATGCGCGTGTGAGAGTCTCCGTTGGGGGATAAAAAATAGATGGATTTTGGCGGAGGAAACGGACATTTTATCAGATGAAATCAGATGAAATGTTATCCTCTGGGGAAAATGAGCTTGATGCGGAGGACTAGAAATGGCCCAGGCAAATTATTAGTAATTCAATTAATTAATTAAAGATGTAGAAATGGATAAAGTTCAAATTAAGAAAGAGAAAATATGTTATTGAATCGAGTGTTAAAAGTGACCGATGAAGTCTTAGAATTTGTTCATTTCAAAATATTATTCCGTATGAGTACCATTGGTCATTAAATTCATTAGACTAAAATAAAAATTGGTAAAATTGAAGATAAAACTTCTGAAGAGCATTGTGTGATTCTCGAAGAGAATGGGTGCATACATCCGTTACTGTACCGCGATGGGTAATAAAAACTGCTTTTTAGTAGAAAAACAAATAATTTCGATGAAATATATTCTACCGGGGAAAATAACGTTGATATAAATAATTATGAATTCCTGAAAATGGTTATTGACGACCAAGTTAATTAATTACCTTATGCAAATGTTATGCGAAATGCCAACTAAATGAAGAATCAAATTTTAGTAATGGAGATTGACAATGAGTTTTCGAATAATTAAGAGATTAAATTACATAGACAAATGGGATTTCAAGTCGCATGGCAACCTTTCGATCAAAAAGGAAGAGTGAATGCAATAGAACGTTTCGGGTCAGTATTGGCTCTGGTGCTATTTCGGAAATTGAAATTTGATTTGAAATGAATCTCCATAGCTGCGTTGAGAGACGATTCTACTCTTGGCCGTTCATATCTTGAAATATCTTTTATAAAGAATTCCTAAACTTTATATCAATCCTTTATTCAAAAACATAAAAAAAATATGAATCCCTAGATCGCAATGTGAGAATTAAATTGAGACATAATAAAATTCAAAAGAAAAAAATCGATAAGTGGAAAATCTGAATCGATTGTTTAAATCCTCCAGAGCACCTCACTTGCATCGAAGCAGCTGATGTTCAAAGCACTGTACTTAACATTATCCACGTGAAAGTCAATCGATGGAAATGGGAGTCGCAGCACGTGCGTGGATAAATGCGTTACTGCACGGATGCAACGTGCGAAGTGCTTCGCTAATGGGCACGTGGCCACCTGTTTAATGTTCCTCTGGCGGCGTCATACAAGATACCACATTCACCTTTTCCTCATCCCTCTCTCGGCACTCTGTTCAACCATCCCTTAGAATGTTGTTTTTGCCATCGGTTCAAGTCTTTGTGTCACTGAATAAGGCCACCTGCACCTCTCTCGCGCGAGACAATTTTTGGTGATCAGAAAATCGGTTGTATTACGTCGTATTAAAAAACGTTGGCAACCGAGAAAATGCATGGAATCCATGAAGAAATTATCAAAACCTCTTTATTAGTTTCGCAAATTGCAACAGATTTTCCGCAATACGTTTGAAAATTCTTGATACAATGCTTATATCAGCTGATTTAAAATATTCTCATCAGACCAACGCGTACTAACGAATCATTTTTTTTTACTTTATTATTGTATTGATTTTGTTGAAAAAATTGACAGAAATAATTTGTTTTTCATGTTTTTTCTTATCCGACTCTCGTTTCGGGGGAAGATTCGCTTCAGTTCGCAGCACTCATCTCGAACCTCAAATTATTATTATTATCGTCTGATGACGTAATGCATCAAATGCGGAGAATTCTTCACAGAACAAAAGGTATCAGTATGTGCTATTGTACTTTACTCCGGTATTTTTACTGTGAACCGTACTGTTAAAACGTGTAATAAAGTACAAAAAAAAATCGCAAAAGTCTGTGGCTGATAGATGACGTGTTTCATGTATTCAAGAGCCCTCTTATAATATTTCCCCGGGTATAACCCCTTTTCTCGTCGTGTTTGACGTCTCCAACCCCGGCTCACTCAGCCACGTTGTGTATAACTGGATCGGTGCACAGTGGCCACTCAACGTGCGGTTCGTATTTTCGCTCATTGCCCCTCGGGGCTAAACACCCTTCCCTCGGACGCTCCTATCCCTTTTACGGGGAGGTATGGACGAGTCTACACGGCTGCCACGAATTAAGGGGCATTCACTGGAAATCACGACTCCATTCCCCCGAATTTTTCTTGAATAATTGTTTCGAAATGAAAAAAAATATAAGCCACGAGCGTTGAATTGAGAAGATATCTCGGAGGGTGAATATATATATATATATTTTTTTTTTCGCTTCTGAAAAAATTATTTCTACCGCAAAAAGCAATTATGGTGGAAATGGAAAAAATAAAGTGCTCGGACGTGTTCGGTGTGACCTCTCTCTCTGTCTCCCTCCCGCCCCAGGTTTATTTCATGCTATCGAATAATACGAGAACTCTCTGACCCTCCGCCATGATCCATTGTTAACGAAGCCTTCGGTTATTAATCCCCGAGCGATACGCTCAAATGCGTAGAGTGCCAAGTTTTTGGGTGAACTCCCCTCGGTGAAACAGAGGGCTTTTTCGAACACCGGAATCGAAGGATTAAGCTTTATTCCAACGTCTCATAATCTTAATGGAGTACAAAACAAAAATATCCGAAAAATGTAGTCTCGTTTTTTTCTCTCTGACGAGATGACTTGGATAGAGGATGTCTTTCGCCAAGTTCTCAAGATATTTAAATAAATCGCTGGAATTATTACGAGCTACGAATTACCTTCGAGAGAAAAGAA
This sequence comes from Psyttalia concolor, assembly GCA_030522845.1. Classification (NCBI taxonomy): domain Eukaryota; kingdom Metazoa; phylum Arthropoda; class Insecta; order Hymenoptera; family Braconidae; genus Psyttalia; species Psyttalia concolor. The sequence continues at coordinate 33,363 of JAPYZM010000270.1, forward strand.
AGGTATCATATCATTTGAAAAATTAATCAGTAGTCAATGCCACTAATTCCCCTTTCCCAATTAAGCATGAAATTCCATTCTTCC
>JAPYZM010000271.1:0-38101 GCA_030522845.1 Psyttalia concolor
AGAACTAAGGACGGAAAAAGAAGACGAACGACTAGTGCATCGAAGCAAAGATTAAGAAAAGGAAAAAAAAAGAAATCTGCGGGTCCCAGTCACCGGGCTTTTCCCCGACACCCCTCGCTCCCCACGACCATGTAGTAATATCACATACACACCGGCGCCATGTACTCCACTGAGAATGTGCCCAGGTGGTCGGATCATTGAATCCCATAAAATCGTATCTACCTCGGATCGTCGAACCTCCTCGATCACGTCCTCGTTATTCTCGCCGATTTTTTCTCTTTTCACCTCTCAATTTATTTTATTCTACCACTCCAACGTCCATCTCCCTGGCCTCTCTAACACCCACGTCAAATATTTATTTTGACCCTTAACAATTTATTTTTATCTTACCATTGTTCCCTCAAAGTAGAAAATTGAAAGAAATTAAATGTGTAGAAATTAAGTGGCAAGAGGGCTTCAGAGTACTCAACTTTACTTTAGAATTTTCTATTTTCCACTCGTCCGTGTAAAGAAAAATAAGAGGGTGCTCATAAATGAACAATGCCATATAATCCTGTCGCCTGGGCATAACCAGAGTACTTTACCACCCCTCCTCCTCCCGCCCCCCCCCCCCGCTCGCTGCCGAATGTCGTAAAAAATTAATTAATTGAAAAATAATTAGAATTTTGTACGACAGAAAAAAATGGATCTAGTTTTTTAATACGATATCACCTTCAATTCGCTTTTTTAAAAATCAAATGTAACGATGTTAAGGGTAGCGATTTATGAACCCAAAAAGCATTCCCAATGTAATCCAAAAAAGCAATGAAACAATAATAATTTTCACAATGCAAATGGAAACTTCGTGAAAAATAAATGTATAGAAACCGTATAAATATTAGAAAAATGAAATGTCCAAGTCCCCCATGTCTTCACCCCCCAAATAAAATATTTATTCTCCCCCTTGACAATTTATTTAATTCTCCCCCTTGTGTTTGAAAAGTAGAAAATTGTAAGAAATTAAACATGTCGAAATTAAATGCGAAGTGGTCGTCATACTACTCGACTTCACTCACGAGCTTTCTGTTTTCAACTCATTCACGTGAAGGAAAATAGGCGAGTGGTAATAAACGGACAATGCCACACTGTCGCCCGAGTGTATCCAGTGAGGTCTACCCCCTCTCCTCCTGTCCCTCAACCCGCATAAATGTATACAACTGGATTGTGCATGCCACAGTGTAGGAGGGAAGATGAACGTGTGAATGGAGACTAATCGTTTCTTCGCGCGCAAGCCTTTCTCCAACCTTGTGCCAGTGGTAGCTTCGGCGTTGCACCTTATACAGGGACATGACTGTATACCACCCATAGCCCGGGATCTCTTTCTCCACTGCATTGTTCCGCAGTCGTGCACTCGTCGACTGGAGTCCTCATTGTTCCCCATTTTTCTTTTTTCTCTTTTTCTTACGCTCTTTTACCTCTTTTTCTCGGGGTTTCTCCGGTCGGTGTTTCTCGCTTTTTTTGTCCATGTAATTGTTCACCACGGACATGCACTTATTGTCTCATAAACAGCCTTTGTGGAGTTATTTTAAAACAAATGTTCTTTGGGTTTTTGAGGTAAATGGGGTAATTTGTGAGGGCTTCGGGGGTAATTCCTGCGGTTTCTTTTTCATTGTTAAGGTTGTCTACCAATACGGATATTTCCGTATTTTTATCTACTTTTATTTTGTTATTCAATTGAAATTATTGTAAAAAAAAGAGTTTTTAGTTTTAAGGTAATGAAATGTAATAGTTAATTTTTATTTTTATCGAGAGACTCACGATTCGACAATTTAACAAACGAAATATCTCCCCTTGAGTTAATAAGTTAGATCGAGCTATGATTGCGGTTAAAAAATTATTGAATAAGTAGATTCAACTACATTTGATTTGAGACATCTGTGCAAACGTTTGTCGTCCCTATCCTTTCAGTGGACTACCATTTCGGTGGACCAAAGGTCTTTTAAGACGTCCACTGCGAGTCTCTGGACTTGAATGAGATCTAAAATAAAAGCAACAAGCCAATGCCGGAATCAATCACTCCCTCTCAAGTTGGGGATCTGAAGATCCCCTGAAAATTCCCCCTTTGAAGATGACTAATCAAAGGCCCTTTCTTCTCTCTCTCCCTCCAAAAAAACAAAATCTTAAGTAGTTGATAGGCTCTTAAAATCATATACCCCAGGTAGCTCAAAGTGTAACGTAATACCGGATTACGGTCGATGCCGTAATACCTAATCAGCTTAGCTAAAATTCAGGGAAAACCGATCGAAACCTTGGCCATAAAGATCAACTCCAGAGGATGCGAAATTTACGTAGAGTAACCCTGGTGGTTTCGGTAACCTAGCAACGCGTCACAGCAACTCTCTCTCCCTCTCCCTCGCCCTCTTCCTCTCACTCTAATATCTTTCCTTTCGCTTTTATCCTCAACCAGCCGCCAGCGGAGTCACTCTCGCTATCGATATTCCAGGGCAAGGGCAAATTTACGCATCCACAAGTGAAAAGTTATATTTGCCGGGAAAATGCGGGGATGAAAAAAAATGTGAAGATTAATAAGCGAAAATGTTGTATTTTTCTCGTTATATTCCCACTACAATTTTTTTTATTTATCATTGTGGGATGGGAAAAGCAGGCGGAAGCGACATGAAAGACGGTAACCAACACCACGACACGGGGAGAGAGCCGAGAGAGAAGGCCTGACGTCGCCTTGGAGTCCTCCAACGAGACAGTCCTCTTCTGTCCTTATCTACTCCCCCAGCATCCCGACGCGTCTTCATTCCAGTACTTTGCTTTGGGTCATACAATATTCACTCCCATCCGGGATAACGTCAAAACAAGAACCGTCGCTCTCGAAGGCAACCAGCCAAAGGCCCCATTGCCAATACACAAGTATACGTGAAGTTACGTCCATACGTGTAGAGAGAAATATTTATTTTCATGGGGAGGGTAGTGTATAACTAGTTATTTCAGATTAAACATTCATATAGCTCGGAAAATGTGGGGGTTTTCAACTGAATAGGAAACAAGCAAAGGGGGTATCTAGACCTTTATTTCGCTCTAGGGGTCTACAAAGTGCAGAAAATGGACTTTTGACAGCTTGGCTTTCTAAGGGAAACAAAATTATTTTCCTATTCAGATGGATGGAGATATTTGGGCAGTTGTTACGACTTACTTCATTGGTAGGGGTTGAAATCGAATTGTCCTAACCTCTGCCAATGTTCATTAGTTTTTCTGATAATAATATCAGAAAAAATTTTCAAATAGTGCAGTTTTTTTCCTTCAGTGGAGATAAGAATGGCTGAATGAACCCAATTCTCGATTATCCTCCGTGAGCGAATCCCCCTCATATACAAGAACTCGCGCAATCCGCCAACTCAAACACACCAAGAAAGTCATCAAAATTTAGTCTGCACTCAAGGGCCTTCCTCACACCTCCAATTTTTCACACAAATATCCCTCCTGTACTGCCCTTCTCCGCGACTCTCGACAACTGTCCAAGCGTGGAGATGATTCGCGCGCGTTCCAAGAATGCACGCTCCTCCCTGGATCCCCTTGAAAACACACATACAGATGCTGCGGACAACGAGAGATAACAGGAAGGCGTCGACGCGCACGGTCGATCGGCCAACGAAAATATCGTCTCGACGACTGTGTGGGTGCACCCGAGAGAGATGGAAAAATAAAGAGTGAAAGAATCTACCGGGTTAAAATGATAAAAAGAAATATAACGAAAAGAGAGAAAATAAGAGCGAGAATAGAATGGGTGAGAATGGATGGAGGATGGGAAAAAAAAGTATGAATGATGGACGTTTTTCCAGTGCCAGAGAGAGAGTTGATGCCCCGAAATGAACGAATTTTTAAGTGAAGCGAATTTATTCTCCGAGAGAATCACGAATATCATATTTTATCCACTTGTTATTCAACTTTGTCACTCCCCTAAGCTTCTCATATTGTCCTATTATCTGCTGTGATTTTATTTTTATGGAGATTTTGTTATGCCCCAGGAATACAATGACAAAGTAAGGGAATGAAGGGAAAAATGGTTGAAGAACGGAGTGAATGAATTTTAATGATTAATGAATTCCGTTTTTGTTCGTTGATGCACCAATTTTTCACTTCCCAAATGGAGATATATATTTTTGTATAAGCAGAGATTCCCTCCACTCGTTTCGAAAGGATTTAGATATAGGAGAGACCTAAAATAATTGACACAGAGACGGGTGGTAAAAAAAAAATAAGTGGCCCTCTACACTGAAATTGTGATGATAAAATGCAAGTGCATGGAGAAGGACTATTACGCTGGAAATGGAGAAAAAAATTGTGAATGGGAGGCTTAAGTGATGGGCTTTCAACTCGCTCTGCGACCGAGTTTTCCAGTGCGGGTGAAAAGTTTTCTCGAGATGCAATCAAACGACATTCGGGGGCTCAAGTATTCTAAATTGAAATTATTGCGAGAAGTGGGAGGAGCGAATGAGATGGGCGTCCGAGGAGTGACTTCATCTCTTCGCTCGGTCAGTTTTCGCGATTCGTTGGGAAATTATTCGACTCCATCGAGCGATGACAAGAGCTATTTTTTCGACGTTTATTCTTGATAACCTCAGTTTTTATATTCAACTACGGTAATAGGATAATTCTACGAACAATTGGAGTATATTTGATTGGATGGAGGTGGAATTGTGGAGTTCGATAAATCGGAATTTTTTTTCCGAAGAGTAAAAAAAAATTATAAAAAATACAGTGCTAGTCGATCTAAATTCAAACTGTACTTTTATGCATCAGAATATAAATATATAAGTATTTTCGTTGTGCCCAGTGTTTCGTATAATTACGGCCATAAAATCCAAGTTTGTTCATTCATCGAGAGTAGAAAAATTTCACAAAATAATTTGTATAATAGAAATTCCTCCCTTCATTCAACTAGAGACACTAATTGATTTCGTCAAATCTTTCAATCATCTATAATTCCGCCAGAATGCATGATTATTGTCCCCCAGGCAGCGACAAAAAAATAAAACTTGGAGAAAGCAAAATTATATAAAATACCACTTTTCTTGATATAAAACGCAACTGGAGTTTTATCCGTCGGAATGTAAATACATAAAAGTACTTGCGCTCTATCCGAAGCGTTCCCAGATATTGATATGACTTCCGGCCACAAAACTCGCAGTGTCCGTTTTTTCATCGAAGGCAGAAAAATTTCGATAAACATAATCTGCATAAAAGAAATTTCACGTTTCATCGAGTTTTGCCGGTCACAAAAAATATCTCCAGAAGTGGATTAAAAAAAATTGCAACCAGTGTTTCAATCTGAAAACAGCTACGGCAATTAAACAATTTCATTAAACCCCTCAATGATCTTACTTCTGTAATACTCATGACTATTCTCCAAAAGTATTGACAAAAAAAGAATAGCAGAAAAAATTGATAAAAAAAATACACCTTTACTCGACATAAAATAAAACCGGACCTTTATCCATCGAAATGCAAATACATAAGCATATCCGCTGTATCCGGAGCGTCCCCAGTTATTGGTATAACTCGCGACCACAAAGCTCGCAGTGTTCGTTTTTTCCCCCCATCCAGAGTGAAAAAAAATATATATCGAAGAAAAAAAATTGAACGAAACATACAGAATGCAGTGCGAGGAGGGAAAAAGCATTTCCACGGGTAACGTACACTCGGTCGTAACATAACCCGTCCTTTGTCGTGGCTGTGCTGCGCCGCCTCTCCGTTACTCCCTTCCCATCCCATCTTCTGGAGCGGAGGCTCAGAGTAAAGCTCGAGCGCAGTTCCCGAGACCGGGTACGGCGCCGTCCTCGGGGTCTTATCGAAATGGGTGTACATTACGATACGCTTTCACGCACACGTCTCACCACTCTCCCCCCTCCCATTTCACCTTCTCCACCTCTCTTTTATACTCGTTCCATTTGACTCGTACATTCTCCCAAACCCCCTCAACAACACACGACCGAGAATATCGGGACAAATGACCCTGACAAATGACCTTTATCTTCGAGACACTCTCGACTAATTATGCGTTCTGATAAGCAGTGTTTATTTATGGATATTTTGGAGCATTTGTGGAAATCGATGGACCATTTGTTGATAAAATTCTCATTCCGCCGCTGCGCAACCGCGTCTCTAATTCAAATCTTTCCAATAATTCACGGTAAGAGAAAAAAGAGTACACCAAGGTATTTATGGAGCTGCTGACCGGAAAGGGCCAAAAAGTGCAGAAAATGATATTTTCAGTTAATTCGTTAATTAAAAAAAAACCTCTTATTACATCCAAATCAATTAGTCTAGTAGAGAGGATTTTCATTTTTATTTTGTTAAATATTTTACCTTGTGTGCAGGCAAATTTTGAGAAAAGGAGTGGACTGGGGCCATATATTGGCTGGAGAGAGAAGGCGTTATTTACAACTGAACACTCTCAAAATCGAATTTCGATAGTTTGACTTGCTCGATTATACCTTGATTATCTGTTGTTTTCAATTAAATCTTATTTTACTTTGAGAACTATTCAGTGCAGTTGGTATTTATCAAGGTAAAGACCCTCATAATAAAACTATTTTCTACACTCGTTCCCCCTCTGTTTCTTTCCTGCATATTTTATCGCATCCCTCAAATTAATGTACAGAATTCCCTATAAAAAAACCTTCCACGAAGTGAGAAAATTAAAATCTCGATCCCCGAGAAAACATTTACCCCTCGTTCTTCATAATAACTGAACGAGAATGTTAATTTCTGCACTTTTTCTTATTTCTCGTTTAAATATTTGTCAACTCTCGTCTTTTTGGCCTGTTAAAAGCTGAGACAGGAAGCGGGGGGGGAATAATTCAAAGACGGGAGGAAGGTATCGTAGGACATAGTGGCATGGTGGAAACGCGCAGTGTAGAGGCAGGTGGAATTCGCAAGGAGAGAGGAGAGCTGGAGTGAGGTTATGGAGCTGCGTTCCACAGCCGTGATATTACGTGAAGCCCCAGCAAGTTCGTACACGTTGTCTCGAAGGCTCTGCGTTCCACGATGCGGCGGCTTTGTCAACCTGACGGACCTCAACGAAGGACCGGAGTAAAAAAGGACCTCCACCAGTTGTTTACATCAACTTCCTCGTGCCTAACCTTCGTAGAATATTCCCCAGTCTCTTTTCGTCTTAAAATCTCAAGTAAACGCTCCGACAAATCTTTACTCGGAGTCACCACGATTATTCGAGTTTTGCACTAACGAAGAATACGAGGCAACAGCCTGGAATTTTCTCCGGAGAAGGTTCTTATCTCTTATTACCGGGAACAATTGTTCAACTCGCCCTCGGGAATAGCATTACATTTTTAATATTCATTTGCTTTCGTTTCTACCTCATGCTCTTGTTTACATTAATTAAAGCCGTTTTAAAAAAAAAAGAGCTGTGTTTTATTTGATCGAGTTGAGACCAATTATTGTGTGATATTTCTTGATATTCTTCTTCTTTTATCACGTCAAAGGATAATTATAAAATAACAAAATCCCGAATGTTCTATTGAATATATTTTTTTCATGCTGACAAAATATTGAGAGCTTGCTTGTATTCCAATTGGTATCTCATGTCCATTTAAATTCCACCCATTTTTTCCACGAATGCAACAATAAGACTAGGGAACAGAACAACAATGGTTTGGGATTTTTAATTGACTACATTTTCCATCTAGACATATCCCAATAAAATTTCTCATCACAATAGCACTGGTATTTCAATTTAATAATGATGCAATTAATCAAATAGATGTGAATTCATCCAGAATAATTGAACTGCCCTGGTTAAACTGGGACAAAATTCATGGCAATTACCGCCGATATTTTATTTTCAAGCCCCTCATTGTTTTATTTTTCTTACAGAGTGGGGTAAAAAGAGGTTAGACCACTCGTGATCTCTATTGTCTGTCTTTGTTCTCGGGATCCTTCACTGTCCTTACACCCTCGAGGAAAAGTTGGGTCAGCTATCCACAACTACAAGAGGGGAAAGGATATACTCTTCTTATAGAAATGGGGGAGAACGCACGAGGCTCACTCCATCAGCCCTTCTGTTCCCTTTCTCCGCAGTAGCGAAGTCGTTCATTGAAGTGAGAGAAGCCGAGAGGAAGAACTGGGAAGCATTTGATCTTGCATTGTTGTCTGGGCGTTTCTCAAAACCGAAGGATTCAATGGAGAAGTGGGAGGAGAGATTGCCAAGCGGAATATGATCACAGATGAGCCCGATTAACGTTTCGACCTGAATATGAAGAATATATTTTTCTATACTTCCTCGTTGCTTCTATATCCACTGATAAAAATCTTATTCTTTCGATTTTTTTTTCTTCGTTTTGTGAGCTACTTGTGGTATAAGGATGGATTATGATATCTTATTTCTGCGGTTGTCATTCAATACTACGCAACTTTCAGCGTCAAACGCTTGGGTGGTAAATAAATAGGGAAGCAGAGAGAAAAGAACAGTTGGAAAGAAAATCACGGAAGAACTTTGACTTATTATTCCCAAAATTGAAGTAATTTATAAATTTGACCGGACATTTCAATTACCTCCCAACCCCAAATAACACATGAATTCAATCTATTGGTTCAACTGATAATTCCTCGATGACAGTTACTCCCCCGAAACTTCCTCAACCCCATTATTCGAAAACATATCAATAAACAACGACATTGAATAATTAGTACTTCGTCTCGTCGTTTTTCCCCCCTAACAACAAATAACACATGAATTTATTCAATCTATTGATTCTACTGGCAAATCCTTCATCACAATCAAACCTGGAGAAACTTTGCCACCCCCATTGTTCCAAAATATATCAATAAACAAAAACATTGAGCATGAGAACCACGAATTTTGCGAGTGAGACAAAGTTAAATCCAAAGTTAAATCGCGCGCCGGGCGTTTCCATTTTGCGTAACCGGCAACTTCGTTAGTTACGCCAACTCCAACTTGGCCATTGTCTACGCGTGGGCTTTATTACGATGTGCGCGCCCTCATTCACTCTCAGCTTCACCTCCTCCGCCCCGTGTACCTCGAATTCTCCTCCACTCGTTGTGTTTCCAGGTTTCTCCATACATACGATTTCAGCCGGTTCCTCACTCCCTCTCGTCGACACCCGCAATCCATCCCCTTTCGCCCTCCTCCTGCTCCTCCTCCTCCCCTTCCTCCCCTCGGCCACGGGAATCGCTCGGAATTATTGTCCGCTCGAGATTACTCGTGGGATTAACGTCGCGGCGCAATTAACGGTCGATCCATTATCACCGGATTTATTGACGGGTTTACACTCCACTTCTTCTATCTTTTACGGAAATGGTGGCACTTTGTCGAATTTTTTTTTTTCATTTTTCGTCGTTAGTTTTTTGTCGGCTACGGGTGAACGTGGGATGAGGGCTTCTAATCGTTTATACAAATTTAATTAAATTTGAATGGAATGAGTGCAGTTTTGTCAAGAATTTGCGAGTGGAATTTTCGATAGACTTGTTGGCAGGGGTTGTTAGGGAACTTTTTCACCATAGAAGATAAATAACATTCGAGATTAAAAGTAAGAATATTTCGAAAAATGTGGCAGAATTTATTCTCTCGAAGTCGTCAATTCCTTGATTTTTGTTCCACGAATTCCATGCATTTAAAATATATTTATGTAGTGTCAATATTTGAAAGATGTGTCATAATTTAGTAATAAATATTCCAATTTTGCCGAACATTACCGCGCAATACAGTGAATTTAATGTTTCTCATATTTTACTTAACCTTTTTCATTCGGGATTCATCGTAACAAAAATTGCCATAATAATCGCAAGAAAGCCTCCTCAACAACATGACAACAAATATTCACTGTTCCCCGCGAGTGTCCCCAGAAGTTTATCCGTAGATAAAATCACAATTTTTTGTTTTTGCAAAAAGGTATAATAAAAGTGACAGAACGATAATGACACACCTCGTCATCGTTTCGCACTGTTTCATCATTTGGGGAGAGGCCTCTATCGTAATTCACCATCTCTGACAGAGCACTTTTCCCTAACTCTCCATCCCCTCTTGCCTTTTGCACTCACACCGAAAGCTCAGTAGTTTCTTTCCATCGTGCACCGGCACGAGAGCTATCACCGATAAAAGCATTTCTAGCGATATCAATGATAAAACGAAGCATTTGTCTTCAACGGAGACTCCAACCTCTCCCTCTCCCTCTATCTCTACTTCTATCACGCTCTCTCTCATCCGGCCATCGATAATATCGATGAGTACAGAGGGCAGGAAGTACAACGTCACGAGAAAAAATTATCAGAAGTACAAAGTCTTTACTTATTTCGTTTAACTGAAAACCAAACTGAAAGGAAATTCCACCAGAATTGAAGTAGATAATTTTTTTTCTTTACATTGGAAGATATTTTTCGACAATTTTCAACAATACGAGGTTCACAAGTCATTTGATCTTCAATTGAATCCAATATTACACCACTGAAAAATCAAATCAAGTTATTACTGAAATATCAACGAACCTCAAAGAGTCAAATCCGATAATCGAAAGCAGAAGCTAGTGAAATCAAAGAGAATTACGATAGAATTAAAATACTATTGTAGATGCGGGCAATTGCCGGAAGGGTATTACAAAATTGTTAAACTGAAAATAAAAATCTAAAAAGATAAAGAGGTATACGCAAATGTGTATAAAAGACAGGGAAAATGAGAAATGCCAGTGCACCCGATATCAAAGAGTGAACTCTCGCGTTCATCTCGTTTTGCCTGGTTGAAAACTCTCGTAATACCTTCTTTTTTTGCTCTCACCCTTTTTGCCCCTTTCACCCCCCCCCCCTCATCTTTTCCTGGCTTTTTTCCCTTTTCTCCAAGTAGCGAGAGAGCATCACAAGGGCTACACATCCACGTATTTTTCATTCAGACACGCCCGAGGACTCGCCATCTCTCTCTAGCTCTTTACGACCGGACGTTCTGCCCGGGTAAATTGCAATTCCACTCGCAAATATTGTTTCCAACTGCGAAAAAGAATGAAATACGCAATGGATGGAGGGGGAGGAAATGAGAAGGAAGAGAGAAGAAGGGGACTTCTCTATTTTCTTCTGCTCAGCTCTGTTTTACCCCGAGTGTGCTCTCAATTCCATGGAATCCAATTTTTTTTTATTTTTTCACTTGTATTTTTTATTTATATCTTTTTTCCTCTCTGTAAAAGAGAGAAGGAGACGTAACGAAGCGGGAGAAGCGAACGAAAGGGCTGTAAAATTATCGGCACAAATTAAAATCTTTGCGCTTACGATGTACCTTTTCAGGAGTTACTCGGTGGAATGGGAAAATATGGGAAACGATGCGTATTCAAATGATGCAATTAACGAACGGACGGTTCAACCGTTAACTATTCCGAGTGTTTAATTAATTAACTCGGGGAGTTAAGACTAATCCAGTTTCGCCGGTGTTTTGATGGGATTAATTACAAAGGGTAATTGATGGAAATTTCAGTGATGAATGGAATGTTTTGGAGATTTTTTTTTCTGACTTAGTGCAGGTGATATAATTCTCCAGAAATAATTAATCAATTGTCTTCGTAATGAAAAAAATCTTAAGTGAGGAGGTTAAATCTTGAAGTGAGGAGAAAAAATCGTACAACTTTTCGCGACTAATCATTTACTCCCAGAAAACCGGTTTTGTTTTTTTTTTTTGTTAAATAAACTTCCGAATTGATTCTCCAATCAAGTGTGTCGCGATTTTCGCAATTTTAACTAAAAAAATTCTGTTCGTGCACATTACACTCCGGCATTACGCTAAAAATATGTAAGTTCGATTGAATATTTATATTCGTGCAGTACAACCTCTGGACACGAAAAAAACACATTTTAACCGGAAATACTTTAGCTATTATTTTTCAAATAAATGACTGTGCTCGATGTCGATCCGACGCACACATCCCCGACAAAAGGGTGAACCACAGCATTGGTAGCGGGGGTGGCGGGGGGCAGGGGAGCTAGAGTGACACAGAATCGTCGACTCCGGTGTGGTTTAGAAATGCGATCGCTCGGTGTCACGCGATCTCCCCGTTGTACGAGACATCGAGGGACATGTAGAGAGGGGTAAAATGGGGTGTATATGAACCGTGTGCATGTGTGAATCAAAGCACTCGTCTTCATGTGGAATCACATATGAGCCGATGAGGAGGATGAGGGGGGCAGAGGATGGTCAAAGCGTCAGTGGCCCTGTATATGCGACTCTCGCATGCCAGTGAAAACGATAGTATCTCGCAAATACCCAACGAGAAAAAAACCGACGAATTGGAAAACGAAGAGCCCTACAGGTGCACAGGTAGATGTTTTGTACTTTGTAAAATGCTCAAAAGAGCCGCTAACGAGAGGACTCTTTGACTACTACACTAGGGGTATCTCCGTGATATTTATCTGTGATCGGTTTTCAGGTCACTACTGGGGACTGTGAAAAAGGAGAGAATGTATGGTTCTGTTTCTGTGGAGTGGATGGTAAAAATAAAAAGTCTATCGAATTGGAGAGAATTTCTGGTCAAGATTATCCCGATGTGTAACTCTCGGCTGTTTTGGGACTTCTTTTGCGGAGATGTGAATGCATTGGAAGTAATGAAGAAATTTTACTAAGCAAATTTTACTGAAAATTCAAGTCTTCAGAGAAATTCAATGCCCAAAAATTATCGTCACTCAATAACTGGGTAGAAATGACAAAGCCCCATTGAATGAAGCACTAAAGTGATTTAAAAATACTTGAAAGGGATATAATTCAACAATTGTGGTCTATACATCCCGGAATATGATGGAAACTTTGAAACAAAGCGATAAATGAAGTTCCACGAGCGTAAGATATTTTCGTCACTGAAAATTACTAATTCCCACTTCTGGCATCGTCACTGCTGGTACGTTAAGGGAGGAAAGAGCTTTACACGGTATACTCCCTCTCCACTAAACACAACAGCCTGAGTCATTTGTCTCCAACAACCGTGCCACTCTTCTTGCACCAGTGTTAAGTACAAAGAGGGATCACGTACACGGTTTTCACCGTGCGGTATTATCTTCGCTTTTCTTCATCGCCATATTTGTTCGTGAATTAATACCTCTCCTCCCCCCCCCCCTTCATTTTTTCACGATATCAGTGAGTAAAAAAGATGGGAAAAATTCGAATAAATGAAACTTTAATAATTCAATGGTAAAATATATTTTCTGAATTTTAGAAAAAATGTCTTACTCATTCATGATTATTTTCCTTTCATAAACGGTCTCATTAATTAATTTATAATGTACAATTTTTGAACATTTTATGAACCATTCTTTGTGCGTAAAAAATTAATATTTAAAAAATTTCACTCTTCAACCCCAAACCCATCTCTTTTTATCATAACGTGTTTTGATCATTTTCTACAATTGTTAGTAATTGTTTTTTATATTGCCTAGTGAAATATTATCAAACAGTGACCGTGCGAGTTTCTACCTGCATGTGTACTTCTGCCGGTTATGTCCCCTCGGAGAATTCAAACGGAAGTGAAAAGCAAGGAACAGTTAACGTTCGAAATGGGGTGAAGCGGGGAGATAGAGGGAGTAGAGCGCCATCAGCCTCACTCCGGTGCTCGGTTATTGCGTTAGAGTTTAGACAACGCGATTAGGGCCTCGTGCCAGCATGGCCAGAAGTTCAGACTTCTATCTCACTCGCACTCCCTTTCTGTCTGCAGTCGAAGGCAACTTGGGTGTGAATCGAACGGAAATGTTACGGCGTTAAAATAATAAGCTTTCTCATTCCCTTTTCTTCCCCCTTTACCCTCCTCCCGCTCAGTATGTCTGTCTCGCTTCCGCGTCGAAAACCACAACAGTTGCCTTCCCATAAGCGTTATTAAATCCCAATGATTTATCATTCTTTGAGTAATTCAGTTAACGCTTCTCGGGAGCATCGAAGCGAAATGAAAAATTATGCAAATTAGATGCTCCGAACGTTTTTTTTACACGTAAAAAATTTATTTTAAGAGAATCCTAAAAATTTAGAAAAATATAATAGTACAATGCCTAAAAATTCTTTGAAATTTTTATCCAACTTCAATAGAATTTTTTTTTACAATACCAAAATATTAACAATGTTCTAAATTGTATGATAAAAAATATATATATTTTTGTGTAAACGTAACCCAGAAATGTTGTGGTAACATGAATTGAATGGATATTGACATTGTATTTTGTATGGGAAATTCAATCAAATTGAGAATTAACAAGTCATCAATTGTTCGTTTTCCAATGAAGGTATTGCGTTTCGAACCAACTCTTGAAATAAACTCCCAGGGGTTTGTGGGGCATTTTCAAAAAGCAAATGATTGCATTTAATTTTCATCATTTTTTTTTGTGTTTTTGTATTTCTCAATTCTAAAATTAAACACTGGTACCGTGAATTTCGATGAATATCAATGTATACAATCAAAGGTTCAGAATTGTTGAATATAAGGGAGTATTTAGTTTTATCCAATAAACTTTTATTTCACAGCAATTGAATGGATTTTGGAACTGCCCGGTTATTTTGCGGAGAAAAATTCATCAAAATGGGCATTGAAACGGGAGGAACTATTGACTATTAAACTATTTACTTTTAAATCAGCACTTGTGAAGGGCGTTGGATGTCCCAAAGAATTAATGATTGAATTCGAAAAATGATGCCCAATCAAAATTCGTACTTTCAACTTTAACACAGATAATAAAATTGATATCAATTAAAATTAATTAATAAATGTCAGAGAGGGATCGCAATAATTCAATATCCACCGAAAGAAAAATGTCCTTTATGGCAAAATTAAATCGAATAAAGTCCAATATAAATTTATAATTTTGAAGGTGATTATCAATGGAAATGCAATATCCCAAGTGCATCGAAATTATTGAATGCTCACAGTCGTTCTTTAATTAATCCTGCAGACATAACCCAGCAATATCATATCGCAATAGTAACTGAACGGATATTGGTGATCTCTGTTTGTGTGGGGCAAAATGTGGATCAATTTGAAAATGAATTAAACCATTGAATTTCAAAATCATGAAATAAAATTCTCCACAACTGATTCAACCATTTCATAGGCATTCACTATTCCCACCAGAAAGAAACTAGTGAAATTCAAATGAATCTACAATTTTACAATTTCCCCTTCAAAAATGAAGCCCACCAAAAATTGATCCCCTCGAATTTCATTATAAATACAAATGTAATCCCCAAGAGCTCCCAAATAATTGAAAATTTTCCCGATAGGTTCGTGTCCTAGGACCATTCGTGTCAAATAAATATTGTAGTCGTTACCGGAGAGTCCCAACATCTCTCCATCCCATAAAATAAAAAAAAACAATCTTTTTATCCCCCCCAGCCATCGAAAATCGAATTTATGATCTCCCGAGGTAAACAAAAATGACACTCGATGTATTTTCATTCCCCCATCCCCGAGCACGTGAGTATGATTCCTTATGTCTCGCCTTTCTTTAACAAAAAATACTGTCAGTCTTAGTCGCAAGATGGACCCGTGCATCTCACGATACATCATACAAAGGACCTGCATCCCCGCTGTGGCTAACACAATGGCCCCAACGCTCGAGAATATCCCGCGGGGTGGACCCCTGGAGAATCCTCGGGATGTCTCTATGTCCAGGTATCCCGTCGTGACCTCTCAAATTAGAGCTATTGCTTTTCTTCGACTAGATCTCCCTTTATATATTCCGATGCTTGCATCTACGATTTTTATTTTTCATCGGGCGCTCAGAGGCGCCTTCAGGGATATTCACACCCGATGGGTAATAATCTTCGATGTCTTGTTCTTTCCCCCATCGAGATCGTAAATTAGTCAGCTTTTTTCCCTACGCTCGCTCTCTCCCTCGCTCGTTTTCGGCTCCAGGTGCAATTATTTATGAGTCGATGCACATGCAGACCGAAAAAGAATATTCGAATTCTTCTTGTTGGGGTTGATTTATGGGGTTTTCGCAGTTTTTAAATCTAGAGTTGAAAAAAATCTGATTTAAAACCGGAGTCTGCTTCATTCGAGCCTATTTCCATTTTATTCAAGCCAAGAATTTCGGTGACTTTTTTTCCAATCGATGAGAACTGTAGCTTTGAGTTGTTCTTGATCGGAAATTTATTCTCGGATTTTTAGGAAAGACCTGAATATCCATATTTTGTTTAGTCTGTAAATCGTATTTAATGTCAATGACTTGAAAATTGATAGTCAACTGTACATGAAATTCCATTTTTTGAGGAACATCATTGGAACTTTTCTCGCAGTAAATTTATGGAGTTCTTTCAGTTCTTAAATCTCCGACATTTCCATGGTTTTCGTCGTTAATTTACATATTTTTCGATTACAGAGAATGTAATATTGAAATTGAAGAAAAAATTATAATTTAATTGACTCTGTGGGAAGAAAATTCAAATTTCATGAATAGCTTAGCAGTTATTTTTTCGAAACAGAATCAATTTTATTGTGAGCAGGGAGGGTGAGGAGAGATGTAACGGAATTCACATCTTCTTATTTCACATCGAGATTTCTCTCAGCTATAATAATTTCTCAGCCGAATAATTCCTATCAATAATTCTACAATCAATCGTCTATAAAAATAATCAAATAAATAAACAACAAATGAATAAAGCAATGACATCCGTCCGTCCGATCACAAAGCCAATGAGCAAATAAATAAACATAAATTACAAGCTTGTTTTTCACGGCTTGATTAATTAGTCCCGAACAATGAATAAACTGCAAAAACCTTGGATTATTCACCGTAATCCTAACCATTGGCTTTCCAAGTGTTTGTTGTACACATCTACATTGGATTTGGGCTCGCGCAGGCTTGATTATGGTTACTGGTCCGCATCAATTATTCGAGAGCGCTCCTGACTCGCGTACGAAAACCTGAATCTGTCTCACTCATCCTGCCTCCGCAAGTGGACCCGAGAGGGGGATGCCACCCGTTCCCCTGTCCCCCTTCAACGGGCATCGATCACTGCTTTGTATTGCTGTTCGCGTGCTCACTGTTTCTCTCTTCCGTTTTTTGCATTCATCCAATTTTATCACCTGAAATTTTTCGAATTTCCTTTACGAGATTTTTTAACATTTTATTTTCTGACCCACGATTTTTGCATTCTCCGTGCTCTCCGTTGCCACTTCCTCCTCCTGCCGCCCCCCTTCTGCTCCTGCTCCCCAGCGACGTATTGTTTTTGTTTTGTTGTTGTCTGATGATACACATGTAAATGAGTCGAACTTTATGGCTCACGTTTTCGCTCTCTCTTTATGCTCGTTGGATTCATCGTAATACCAACATTCAGATATGCAGTGTATGAGTTTAGACAAAGGGAACTCTCGCGCTTGCTGAGTTCCGTGTCCATGAAATCCTCTAGCTTGCGCTATCCTATCGTGGGGTAACTCGCGGTACGTGACTTTCTACGGGTAGTTTCTTTGTACCCGAATGTTGCAGTATAAGCAAAAAATCTTATGGGTTGTTACTGAGGACCCGGTTTTTTTTTATTCCGAATAAAACGCGTCCTTTGCAGCGGCGAATATTAATTTAAAAGGAGTATGATTTGCTCACTTCACATAATTTATTCAGTTATCAGGAATAATGATAATGTGTGCTTGAATTTAATATAAAAATTGATACTTTTAGTTAGTGGCAGTTGAAAAAATGTTGTAATGCAAAGTTAAAGATTGTTCAATCTAGGGAAAAATTACCACCAAATGGTTAAAAAATTCAAAACGAAATGAAGAAATTATGAATCATTAATTCAAAAATTTGGCTATGCAATGAAACTCCGGCAGACATGACTGATAATCAATTTGATTCGATAAACCTCTGCAAATCAAGGATTGCTGTACTGGTATTCGCCAACATTTCAACCCATTATTCAAGCACCCAATCCCCCTCACACATTTACCACGGACACTGACTCGTTAGACCGTAATATTTCAAAGGACAACACCCAATCGTCGTGCACGAGACTGTCCGGGTTATATCTCTTATTCTTGCGCCACGAGTCTCTTCGTTATGCAACTGTCAACTCTGGACTAATTATACCAACGCCTCCCGGGATTTGCGGGGACATGGTTGACCAACTTTTGGGCTTTATACATTGATGCACTCCAAGTTTTCGTGATGGGCTTTGATAATTGAGTGGGCCAATGATTATTCGACAATTCGCTTATTATTTGGTTGACCCGATAATTCAGGTGATTGTGGCATTCATTAATTACAGAAATGCCTCGATGAGCGGAAGGAAGTAAATTTCCATGATTCGGAATGGGAAGGCTCAACAAAATTAGGCTTCAACAAAATTAACAATTGAAAATATGGCCCTCTCCTCCCATAAAATTCGCCATTGAACACTCGCCGAGTCGTTAAAAATTCATGTGAAAGTGAACGATTTCTTGTTTCGGAAATTTTTCGGAAATCATCAACGGAAAATGACATAGAACGGCCTTGGGGCATTGAAAATTCCCTGTTTCTCCGAAGGTCCATTTTTCACGGATAATGAAATTTTCATTGAGACGGAAGTAGAATTGTTCTTGCCACTCGAAAAGTTATGGAGAACAAATTAACTCACTGCAATTGTTTGTTTACGAATTTACAAGAGAAACTTCAATGGGTTAACGGAATGAAAAAAAAATATTGCATTGAAACAAATCACAGTATCAGGAAACAATTATATTTATTTCTCATCACTCGGAAATGAAAAATTGGGTGCAATTGAATGTTTGGAAAGAGAATTAGATTTTCAATAAATTCTCCTCAAGATACACTGAATGAAAAATGAATTACCACGTCCCTGGTTCATTGCAAATTTTTCATTTCCCAGGAGCGTATATTTCATAGATAATTAAATTTTTATTTAGCCAGAAATGGAATTGCTTCTCCCTTTCCCCTAAAAGCTGCTGTAAAAACCAACTCAACGAAATTTTTTGTTTATGAGTTTACGAGAAACTTCAATCGTTCAAACGAAAAAAAAACTAAATAAATAAAAATCCTTTTAATAGAATCAATACCTTTGAGTAACGACGTATGTGGACGCTGGATCGAATGAAAAATAAAAATTTATCTCTATTCACAAAGGGAATTTTGTTTTCGCTATTCGCAAACGTTCGATAAAAAATAGTAGATAGGATGGAGAAAAAAACGAGAGCTCAAGTCGATGGAATAAAAGATGAAGGAGGACTCAGTCGAGTGTAAATTTTAAAAAAAGATAAAATGTTTTTTAACAATGTTTTTTTCCTCATATCCCAGGGGCTATCAATAATTCATCGCATTTGGCGATCATAAATATATTTTTTTTAATGGAGTCGCGTAGAAAAATTGCATTTCACCGATATCGGAAGAGAAGTGAAAAAATAATTCTTTTGAGGTAAAAACGAAAAATTTTTTTCCACTACTTACGAATAATTCCAGATATGAATATTCACTGTATACGTACCTGCAGCAAAAAGATAAAAGCCGAAATTAACGTTTGTTTACTCAGTTTATATGAATTTTTTTGAATCCTCTATTTCTCGGGGATTTGAATTCAGACAGAGCCCGAGATGCTTTCAAACGTGCCCTCAAACATCCTCCCCCATCGGTCTGAGTATAATCGAATATCCAACGTCGGAAGAACTGGTGGAAGTGAGAGAAATGCGAGTGAGTCGCTCTCGACTATTTTGAAATTCCGACTGCCAATCGTCGGCAATCAGTGACAGAGGTGAGTGAAGAAGAGGTGGAACCTCGGGCTCTTGCATGCTAGGCTAAAGTGGGCTCTTTTTAATGTTGGAAGGTGGAGTTGAAAGGTGAGAGGGACATGGCATTTGCATCTTCAGATATGACGCAGCTAATCCAGTGGTCGCACTAACTCTCGATAAACCTCAACAAATCAATCCTCTTTTGGAAAAGGAAAAATAATTCCCGGCGAGGACAAGAATTGAATATATAATAAATTCTGTTCAATCCCTTTCTCCCTTCATTTAAAAAAAGAGGGTAACGTTTATTGTCACCGATCTATTCTTACTATACTATACATCTATACTGTATAGTATAGCAATTTTGATTTTTTACTGAATTTCCTATATACATGTGTTATTGTGTTGGTAGATAGCTGGGTTATTATTGTGCCGTTGTTGCCTGAGCGGTTTAGCGACTTTTAGGGCCATTTTTAGAAATTTTTCGCACGAAACTGGCGTTTTCTTGAAAACTATCGGGCGTAGCTCCCAAACTCCACCGACTCTAACTGTAAAAAACGGCTCAAAGAATTAGTTTAAAAACTTGGGAATACCTTATATCGATGGGGAATGAGTCGACTCTGACACAGAATCCGCATCTGATTGAAAATAAAATTTGAAATTCTAATCTTCTGTAAAAAAAATTAAATCTTTTGTATTCATCTCTAACATAAATTGTAATTTTTTGAACTTTTCTATGAAAAAAACGATGAAAATAACACAAAAAAATAAATCTGAATGGACACCCGAGAAATGTGCATACGTGCGCTGAGCGCGCGTCCCATTCTAGTTGCTCCTAAAATTCGCCAGCACCTGTCGGGCAATTGAACAGAATGTATCCCTATTCCTCGATACTCATAAATAAAGAATTGAAACTGAAAAAACAAAATTGGAGAATTATTTCGTACAATTTGAAACTACAAAAATTTTGAAACAAAAACCATTCCGGTTGAATCGTTCCGAGATGAAAAATCCTAGCCCACAAAACCCTAAAGTGACAACTCGTGAAGATACACGAAGGGTAAAACCCGGTAATTTAAATAGTAGACGCCCAGCTAGAACATCAGCCAAAGCCCAAGAACATCAGAGTGGATCCCCAAGTGCAAAAGCGAGAGGGAAAATACATTCATCGCCAATGTGATTTCCTCGTGGGGGTTGTTGGAACTCAATGACGTGAATCCACTAAACTCGTTAATATTTATCAGCGTACGTCCTTCCAGAATCATTTCCTCCCTCCATTTTTGTGGTCCCTTTGCCAATGGTAATTGCCTTCGTTAATTGTTTGAGACGACAAAGTATCTCTACTTAAAAGAATATCCGTCCCTCCCCTCAATCCCTCCTTTCACCAACTTTTTTAACTAGAAAGAAAGAAAAACGGAGAAATAACGAAAAGACTTGTCCAGAATTTACAAATTGTCGAGAAGAATATCTCTTCGTAACAAAAAACTGTTTGAACTTTTAATTTGACATTCTCAAAAATTACGGAATACTTTTTCCTCTCAATTGAAAATAAAAGGATTTTATGTAAGTTTTTATGAAGAAATTAGTCTAATGAATTATTTAGTTCATTAAGGATTTCACTATTTTATTCGATTATATATTGAATAAAAATCATTTCAAAATGCGTAAGAATAAAATCATTTTATACGAATTTAAAACATTTTCACATCGAATTCAGCACATAATATGACATAAATAATCGAATAAAGGAAAAGAAAAATAGTGAAACATCCTTATTGGTTGAGTCCAAAGTGATTGGAAGTGAGTGGAAAATTTATCGAAGAAGCAAACATGCACTTCGGGTTTTTACCTTGGAAAAACTGAAGCTTCCAAGTGTATATACCGTCAGTGCGATTTGCCAGAGTGCAGCGGACCTTTTCCGCCCCTCTCCCCTTCTCTCTCTATCGCCTCTCCTGTCCTAGCTCCTCAAGGGAGTAGTCACGACCTCCTATCTTCCGACCCGATTTCGTTCCCGTGTCTCTTCTCTCGTACTCCTACGACGATAATACTTTACGAGTCGCGTCGCGCGACTCCTCCCCGCGTTTACGACATCCAAGAGGTATAGAGAAAAGGAGAGAGCGAGAGAGGTTTGGTAGAGGAGAGAAAAAAGGAGACATTAAAAAAAATGGAGAAGGAACATATAAAGCAGAAATGTGGAGTACTAGTTCAAGTAAAAACACTGAGTACTGAGAATAATTCTCGTTGAAGTATTTTTTTTCTTTCGTTTCTTCTGGTTTGTTGTTCGCGTTTTGTTTTTTTTTTCTCCGATGATGGACTCTTAAGATTCTAGGAAACGATTGAGTAGAGACGGCGGTGCCGTCCCGCGAAATTGTCGACGGGGATCACAATCGATTTCAACTATTTTTACGAAAGTTCGTTTCCTAGAAGGCATTTACTTTTATCATGATAGGAATTTTACTGAAGAATGAATAGTCATTCCAAGCGATTTTCTAGGTCTCATTCTATCATTCCAGATATGAATTTCAAGTCGCGACGTCAGTACCCGCCAAACCTCAGAATTTTTCGGAACTTTTATTTCGAGTACAAGACGATGGAACTGAGGAGGGAGGAGATCAAATAAATCGTTGCGGTTGAGTCCGTAACAGTTCTAGAAAATTTGAATGGATGATCCATAAAATCCAATTACGAATAGCAGAGGATAATAGTTCCATGGAAAAGGACCACATTCCAGCTCTCATCGACGGGAAATTAAGAAGATTTCACTGGGGGGTTAATTACGCGACATTTATCTGACTCGGCGCATGGGAGAAATCTTGGAGCCCGCAGGAATTTCTGGGTTGTAGATGAGCAGAGCCAACTTGCATGCATGAGAGAGAAGTTGGGATAGAGAAGTTTCAGGTTGGGACGAGAGAATCGACATTAGTAGAGAATGAGCCATTGAGAATTTTGAATTATTATAGGGGGGATGATGGGTGCATAACGGACACTAAGGGCAATACGGGCACCGCAAAAGTTTTTTTGCTTCTCCCGATTTTTAAATTCTTTCATTTCCATCATTTGTTTTTAAATCATGAAAGGAATGCGGAATTGAACGCGTATATGAATAATGGCGTACTATAGGACATCGATGTGCGTAGATAAATAAAAATTTAGCCCCCCCCCCCCCGTTTCAATTTTTCAATTAAGCAAAATTACGAAATCTAATGAATATATACATTTTAGCACAACGATTATAAATCAATAGATGGATAAAACCATCTCAAAATATTCCTCAAACTTTGATTTTCAAGATGTAGAGAACAGTTAAATCATTTTCAGCTTAATTGTCAATTACTGATCATGCGTTGGGAGTCAATAACTGAAACTTAAAATTGGATAAAACAAAATGTACACTTCATATGGACCCACCAATGTTGGCAATTTTAGGAATAAATACGGGTAATAATGCAACACCTCGTACAACTGAAATAATTAGTGTCTTGATTTGTCAAATTATTTTCCTCAACAATAGTTTCCACATCGGCGCTAAATGTTTAATTTTCATGCATTCGTGTATTGATTTGCTGCTGCATAAAAGCCCTGATTAAAATTATGGAGCAAAATCCATCAAAGACAAACGAAATCCAAGTTTGAGAGAATGCTCAATTCAACATATAAAAATATCCCTCCATTCAGTCGTTAAAAGCAATGGAATAAAAAGTAAATAAAAAGTGTAGAATCGATGGAGAAAAAAGAAACATTAATGAATACAGTATTATAACGTTTTTTCCATGGTAATAAATTCCCTATATATTTTTTTATTCCTTTTCACTTCCATTTTTTTCTGTCTGTTCGATGCTCAAGAGGAGGAATAATCCGTTTTATTGAATGATTATGGAGAGAAGTGTTGGTACCTGTGGAGGAGGGAAGAGGAGGTGGAGGAATTGGAGGGGCGGGAGGGATGGGGAGGATTGGCTGCGAATGGGAGAAAATCATGTTCCATTAATAAGTCTCCCTGGGCTGGATAGAGGATCGAAGCCAGACGATCTACCTAGTTTTCAACAATACCTCACGTCCAACTTTTCCGAGAGCAATGGCTCGTATTCATCCCTTTCCTCGTATACCGACGTGGAAACGTTTTACGACTTTATTTATAGGAGCAGTCCAGTAGAGAGTGCGATGGAGAAGAGGTGAGGGGAATTGCGAGAGAGGAGACAGGATTTTTTGCCAATCTCAGTTGCCACGTGTGCCAGACGGGAAAACTGTTTTCGAGTAGACAACTGAGTATATTAGGTGCTTTGAAAAATTTAACATGACTGCAAGAAGGGAGACAGGTTGGAGTTGGATACATCATTTTGAGGGGTTTTTGGTGTTGGGAGTTTATGGAGGGGGCAAATGAACAGTCGTTCAGTGTGAATAAATGTTCGTGGAAAGTAGGGAAAATTCTATTTTGAAAATTAGAGAATTGAGACCTTTGAGTTTTTGGGCGAAATAAAACATTTCTGAGGTTCTCGTGATGATACTTGAATACTGAAATTCAACGGTTTTAATTTATTCAACTCGCGAGAAAGTGGAAGATCAAAGAACTTTTGCAGTAGAAATTGATGAGAAATGGGAAAGCTTCATTGAAATGTGTATTATATTGCCATCTCATATTCTTCATTATTTTGAGTTTTCGGTATTTGGAGTTTATGGAGAAGATGAAAAGTGGCTCGGTGGAAATGAGTGTGGGGCCCTGCGAAAAGTTGGGAAAATTTTCGGTTGAAAACACTACAATTGAGCGCGTTTAACGTCAAACAACTTTCTCAATTCCGGAATTTTGGTTGGTGATGTTGAGAGAAGTTTTTGGATGCAATAAAAAAAATTCTGAACTTCTTCAATTCATGTGGAACTCAGTGCAATTAAACGGATTTAATTCAATTAGTGGTCTTTATGTATTCTCCAGACGGGCGAAAAATTTGCTTGGTAAAATTCAAGAGGAGTAGAAAAAAGAAGAAAGACTGGTTTTGGAAACATGATTTTCATCAATTTTCACTTTAGAAATTTTGTTTAATACGGACGATAACAAGTAGCTCAGTGGGAAAGGATAGGAGTATCTGCAGAAGGTCAGAACAATTGCTGGTTGAAAACACTAGGATTGAGCTTAGTTTACTCCAAACAACTTTTTCAATTTCAGAATTTCGGTTTATGACATCCCGAAAAGTTTTTGACTGGAAAGCGGGTAATTGTGACACGGTTTGTTTGTCAAATTTTCATATTTTGTTGACCCAACTGGTTGGTCTTGTTTGGAAAAATATTGAAAAATTAATAATTCCACAAAATATATAGCAAAATTCAGGACTTTGAGAATTTTTTACCAATGGTTAACAAATTTATCATAACCAATTACAATTATGTAACAGATGCCTTCAATTTTTTTTGACATCCCCCACAATTTTACAAACATTAAAAATGAGAAAAATTTTATTATTCCTCCCTCCCCCTCCTCAAAATCGATATTGTGATTGTTTTGCTACAAGTGATTAAAATCAAACATTTGTTAGACAATCGATAACCACAAGAATATGTGGTAAACTGTAAAATAAAAAATTAAGTGTATTGATTATGTGAAAGCTTTCTTCATCCGACTGGATTACATTAAAAAGTAGCGTACGACAAGTGTAAAAATAAGCTTGATGGATATTCAGGACAAAGTGGGTAGATTGTTGTTGGAACGGTGAAAAAGTTTATCGGCGTGGACGGGCACTTGACACTAGAAATAGGTGGGTTTCAGTTGTCTAGATGGAAAATGAAGAGAGGAGAGGAGGTTGCAGGGCGAGTGGAGGATGGTACAACCGGGGGCGCGCGTTAACATCCTACGCGGGCTTGAAGCGCGTTAGTTTATGCCGTGAAGTAACTGGCGGAGACACGGCCATGAACAACGGGTTCCGCCACTCCAGAGTGAGTTGCAACACCCAGGCACACATATCCCCCCTTCCCTCAACTGTTTGGCACACCCTCGCCTCCCTCATCAGCGACCCATCCCCAAGTGCATAAAATATAACACCATCGGTTGCTGTCTGATGCAGTTAAAAATCCCAAACCCTTAGCACCACTCGTGTATTTCCAGTGGCGTGAATATATCAACACCACTTACGACGGGAAATCATGAATCAAAAAATTAGGGAATTATTTGCGTAGAAAAAGTTTTCTGCACTTGTGAGCTCAATTTTTCTTCGGCATTTTACACATTTTTCGTTCAATAAATGAGAAAGTATATAACGTTATTTCATCTTTGCTTTTTGCTAATATGATATTGATAAAAAAAAAAATATTTCAAGGAGAAAATATAATTTTTTTGGTCCAGCCGAGAACCCTTGAAAACCTTAGCATAACTTGCGTATTTCTAGGGGTAAATATATCAATATCAGTTTGGGTCAAAATCATGATTTAAAAAATTCGCGAATTATTTATGTAGAACTCCTCTCGTACATACTTCATTTTTACAGTTTTTCTGAAGTTTTCTGTCAATATATTGAGAAGTCGACGAGACTTCTTGGAAAAGACTGCAAATAGAGGGTTTCGTTTGCAAAAGCCCCTGAAGTGTTGATACTAAAGTATTTTTTTTTCGAATTATGTCAAGATGCAATTGAATCGAAACCATTGTCTTCAATAATACCTCATTGGAGTACGTTTATTCAATAATTTTCATTTTCCATTTTCGGTGAAAAAAATTATTAAAAAATACTCGATTAAACAATAAAAATCCTTCCAATAATTTACAATCCCAGTTAAAGATACTTCCCCCACTGAAATAGAAAACCAAAACGGCAGCAAAAATTTAAAAAATTATAGTTATTAATTGAAATGAAAAAAAGTTAACTCCGAGATTTTGTCCCCGCAAAATGTGCTAAAATCTTCTATATTTAATTTACTAAATCCATTATCCACCTTATCCTCGATAAATCTCCCCCAAAGAAGTTGTCTACCCTTTGTTTACTGGATTGTTCAGTACAATATCCCCTGATTTTCCTGTGCACTGAAACGCTGAAAAAAAAAATCACCTCGGGTACGAAACGATCCGTGACTCCCCACTCACCTCGAAATCGCCGGAGGACATGTGGATGCCTCCCAATGCCCATGAGATTTCACGCAATACACTTTACCCGCGCAAATAAAAAAACAGAACGGCAAAATAAAGAAACCAGCGTAGACGAACTTTGTCTTTCCATTTTCAACCGAGAATACTGGGGGATGAGGTATGTATTTAGGTAGAGCGGGAAAAAATCTCAAACAATGAAGATGAGGGAACAAAAATAAGACATTGCCTCGAGGATGATGTGTAACGATATCTCGTCCAATTACACCCGAAAAACCTCGAGTTACGTAAGTCTGCCGTCAAGGAATAACGAGTCCCCAAACATATCTTCTCCTGAAAGAAGGGGGATATAAATAGGAAAATTTGGTTTGTCGCAGTTGAATTAGGGGAGACCAGGGTAAAAAGGAACGTTTTGAGATCTCCAAATCGAACATCGGAAGTCATCTCATTTTGCCCTTTTCCCCCTATAATTTAATAATTAATTTTACTGAAGATACACTGACTTGACTCAAATTTTTACTGTTGAAATCTTAATTCAGACGCAAATCGCTCATTGAACATTGAACAAAATGTGAAAATTCAATGATTTTGGGCATTATTTTATTACTCTGAAACCGTCTAATAGGATAAAAAAAAATCCAAAGTATGTGCTCAAGAAAAAAGGGAATGCCCCGAGGGCCCGTACCATCAAAACAATGATAGCAAAATGGAGCCTAGAAATCGATCGTCTTCCGTAGACGTCTCCAACTCTGGTAACATTAACCTATTACCGTCACCCATTGTCCTCCTGTCTCCGATGCAATTTGAGATTGGTCTATAGACGTTTCCCGTGAGTCTACCGGTATTGTTCGGCCAGAAAATCGATAATTACGTCAGTCAAATGATTGTCATACGTAAAAGCTCTGGAGGAGTAGTGGGAAACGAGAAATTTTCCCATTCTCTCGGGCTTGAAAAAATCTACTGCGCGTAGAAAAGTAGACATCAACCGATGGTTTTCCATTTGTTGGCCTCGGCGACCGGAGTTCCGAATAGAGCCGAATTACAGACGAACGAGAAGTAAAACGTTGAGTCACATTTAATTAAGCAATTATTTGAGAAAAAAAAAGTTGAGCAACCGCAGGAAGGGCGAGTCGTCAGAGATCTCGCGGGAGAGGGAAGCAAAAAAAATGGAGATGACAGGCACATGGCAGCGAAGCACAAGATTAATTCCAAAATACTTTTAGACTGGATGGAAGGGAGGACAAGGCAAGACTGTAAAGTTAATTTAGTTGTCAGCTGGACAGACGGGTGATGCTGTGCGCAACGTTAAAACTATATATTCCCATTGCCTTTTGGTTATATATTCGATGGCTTCGGGCAACTCGCCGGGGCATTAAATGGCATACTTTAATGGGAAACGTCAGATTCCTTCGGTAACGTCTTCCAGGCGCGTTTGGAAAGCCCCACTACACTCTTGCCATTTGCTGCTCTCTCCCCCTCATTTTAAAGAATAGTCACTTTGGTTTTCGCAAGTCGAGACGGGAGAACGACTGGCTGGGAAAAGTTGTGAATGTTTTGAGAAAAGGAAAACGAGGATAGTAAAGTAGAGAGGATTTTCCTGTTACGAGGTGTCGGATGAGTGCGCGTCTCTGCACACAGAGGTATCTACTTTTCCAACGCGCAGAGGGGTACCTTCAACGTCTTATATTCACATTTTCCTAGGGAAGCTTGTTTCTTACCGTTAGGAGGCTTGAGCGGCATGCGAAGAGACTAGACTTTTCGGGTGGGGGATAAATCTCAGGAGGATTGTTCTTATGTATTTTGTTCTGACGAGATTTTTTTTCCTTCTTCTTTTCGGTTACCCGAGATACCCGCGCAAGTACAAGTTTCTAGGTCATGTTACGTAATTCTGGGGGGGTTTGAGGGTGGCAAGTTGGTCTTTTAGGGACACAAGGGTGTAGTTGTGATTTTCAGCGCAATATATGGAATTTGAATTGATCGTTTAGATAAATTATTTGATTTTTACGTCCGGTATTTACGATACTTATCGGTCTTCACGGTAAATTTCATGGTAAGGTATGGTATTAGATACTAATTCCGCCAGGATGTCGTGATTCGTTTCGATTAAAGAGACTGATTGCATTTTAAATAATTAATTGTTTTGGAAATTGCAGATTCAATGCTTATGCTTAATGAGAGAGATTGGAGAAAAAATTAATAAATGGAAATTGTCTTCTCCAATCATCAACCTCAATGATAAATTTCATGGGTAATTATCGTCTCAATGATACGTTAAATGGGTGTTGCGGGAAAAAAGGCCCATATAAGTCTGAAAAATCATTCACATGATGGTACTCAATTAAAATGATTAATTGTATTGATTACAGAGAACGACTGAAAGATTTCATCTAACCAGAAGAAACAGAAAGAATGACACTTCACTAGAAGAATTGAAAAAAAAACTGAGAACCTAATGAACTTACTCAGATCCACTCCTGATTGACGACGTCATTAATCCCCGAGAGATCCAAATTGTGATTAAGCTAATTTTCCGAAGGGACTAGAACCCGCATGGGTTCTAGGCCTTGATGGTCCCGTCCTCCGCTCATCCGAGAGGTTTTTCTTCATTAGGACTACCGTGAAAATGACGGGGGCGGGGATAGAAAACTCGGAGAGACTCAAATTAAGAGGGAAGAACATTCCACCGGAGCGAAAAAAAAACATCAAATCCCGGGGATAACGACGTGTGGGAATTGATTAACTTGCCCGGAAGAGAGATGATTGAAATCGTGATTCCATCAAAATTTAATTGACGGTAGTTGAATTATCATCATGATTATAATAATAATTTTTCATTACACTGTAATTATTTTCCGGCTATTTTCCAAACAGCAAATGAGCGTGTATCTCTCTACATTTATCTCCAGGATTTTCATGAATGTGCAAGGGCAGAGGTCAGAATGACGAGAAAACGGAGGGGAAATTATTCAATTATTCGCAATACTATAGATAGGAACATCACCATAATTACATGATAACTTTTAAAACTCTTCTATTTTCTCTACTCTTCTATTTCCTATTTTTTAAGAACAAAAGAGGATAAAAAATTCTCCATTTGAATAGATAGTTTATTTATACAGTGATCGTATTCTTTTGAACGTGAGCTCAATTTAATACTTAATCTTTACTTAATAAAAATTTAGTATTAATTAAAAATCACACCGACCATCTTCTCCAATTGCCACCTCAAATAATAATTCCAGAATGGAGAATTCTATTAAAATTTAATTACCGGTTGCATAATCATAGTGATTATAATAATAATTTTCCATCACGTTGTAACAATTATCCAACTATTTCCCAAGAAACAAATGATCGTATCTTTTTATATCTCTCCCCGGTATTTTCACGAATGAACATGGGACAGAGAGGTCAGGGCGATGAGAAAACGAAACGAAATTATTTTACCCGGGGGACAGATCGCCATTCGTAAGAGAGAGGAAAAACGCTACTGAGTCGGTGGCCATCGACAGACCCTATGTCTTCTAGGAAAGATTTAGACCACCGTAGGAGATCTACAAAAATTTATCGACCATTTCAAAACCTCTGAGAATAATCATGAATTTAATCCCGTGAATCTACAAATCGCGATGATCGTCTAAAACTAAAAAAACCGCAAAGTAAAAAATTCTGGTATTGGCTGCTGAGTAAAAGGGAAAAGTTGAAGAATCGAGGGTCTATACTTTTCACGTCAATGGGTATACACACACGGTCACCATCTTCCGGTAGAAAAGAGAGAGAGAGAGAGAGAGAGAGGAGTGCCTGACTGCCCCGAGGCCAAGTCCAACCCAATGGCCTCAGAATCTGCTCTGATTTTTCTCTCATCGATATCCTCCCCTTCCCCGGCCCCTCGTTTTGTTTTTCTCCTTTTATCCTTTATTGTACAATTTTTTTCCTCCATTCTGCACAGCACACACAAGGCAAACCGATAAAGAGTTCGGTAGCCGTGGGTCTAACTCGCGTTTGTGAAAAGAAATAATGGCCGGGTTCCTCCTCTCTCCACTTTTGTACTGGAGGAATTGTTGAGGCGGTATTGACCCACATTTGAACCACGAAAATTGCCCGGTTTCGTAATATATACGACCGGTGGGAATAAGAGGGAGAATTTCTCGGAATTCACACTACATCCACGTGTAGACAAAAAATATCATTGAAAAAACGATTACTTACTGTAGAAAGGAGTGGCTGTTAGTGGAAATGTATTTTTCTTGCAGCGAATTTCGTTGGTTAAAAACTATTGGCGGAACAAATGTTTGTAGTCAATATCATTTTTTCAAACTTTCAAATTGATGAGTGATTAATAATTGATGTGATAAATCTATCAGATTACATTCACTTCAAATTATAGAAGATGTATCACTTGTTAAAAAGTCTCGAGATATATACAGGAAGTTGCAACAAATAATGTTTAATAGTGTAGATAAATTTGTCGTTAAATGTATTCGCGAATAAAATGTCACTGGCATTTCGGATATAAATTTCTGTTGAGAGTACATTGCATTTTCCAACCAGAATAGCAAGATAAACTCGGTCAAGTATTGACTAATTTCTATCATACAATGCACTGACATTTCAAATATGATATGACTGCCCTCAATTGAGCTCAAATCCCGTACTATTTCGATGTTCAATTGTAACAACTTCATAATATGACCGTCACTCTTAAAATGATCTCTCATTTCCTACGGGGAATAAAACAATAGCTAAAAAAAAATGCATAAATTTAATCAGTGCCCGGTTCAAGTAGCAATCTAATTTGAGCCCAGAAGGTCTTTGCGAATTATCGACCTCAACAATAATATTCCGTAATGTTTATCACTCATCTAAATACATTCATAATTTGAAATTGCAATGCAATTAAACCCCTAAAATCAACCTACGTCCACCCCTTCGCCTTTTCCTCAAGATAAATTTGGTCAGGCATCAACTAATTCTCCGAGAATACATTCCCCCAAAACTCTATGTACAATAAGTCAATGATTTCAGCATCCAAATGTACTTCGCAACAAACTTTTAGTTCTCAGCACTCGCCAGATTAAACTCTCCCCAAAATCAATTCCTCCCAATACTCCAAATTAACGAATGAATCTCCAAAATTAATCCACTCCTCCTTGCCCCACACCATTGTCTTCCATTTTTCACGGGGAAAAGAACGAAAAAGGTAAGAACAAAATGTCCTCCTCCGTTCATTGTGCAGAGCTGAGTGGATTTATCGAGGAAAGAAGATACCATCATCAGAAGTGGAGTGTTCACTTAATTGCGGGAGCCGCTAATGGGTTTCTATCTGTGCCTGGTTACTCCTCCAGTGTCTCTCTCATCTCTCGAAAACCATCGCCATCACCAGTGTCACAGAGTATGTATAGTGTCATTAGTAGTTCCGCTGCGATTGAGCCGAGAGAGAATGATAAAGATGGCTGGAGTATGCCTTTACCACGGTCCTTGGGTTATAATAAACCACTCCAGAGTTATGTACCCAAGTCTTCAACATTGAAGTAGCTATACCCCCCCCCCCCCACCCCTCTCTCCTGCCTTCTCTCTATCTTTCTCTCTCCCTCTCTTGCATTTTTATACGCTGCCGCCTATGTGTCTCATTGATGTTGTTAGAAGAATAGAAGGGCTAGACGAAGTGGTTGAGTGTTAAATAAACTGGCGACGTTTACGGCAAATTGAGAATAATAAAAGAACAATGAGCGTCGCGATATTGTACGAGATGATGATGGATATCGACAGGTTATTCACGAACAAATGAGCCAACTGCGATGGAGACAGAGCACTGGGGATCACAACGAGTCTTGTAAAGTGGGCATTAAAAAAATTGAATGACTCGGTACTTTTAGCAGTGTTTAAGATTTATCTTGAGGGTAATCAATCTGAGGAAGTACTTTCTTCGTAGTGAGTTACTTGGAAATTGAATGCTGAGTGTGTCAATTTAGCAGATCATATTTTAAAGGGGAATGAGTCAATTATATTTTTGAAATCATGGAAGTATGAACGCCAGAGTAGACATGAGATCATAATAGGCGGTTGTTGACGCAAAATCTTTGATTTGTTAAAAAATCCTATGCAAAATTTGACATAATCCAAGAAAATGGGTTAACGTTGGAAATTTGGATAAAATATGAAACGATGTATTTAGAAAATTAAAAGAGCTAGAGGAAGTCGTGGAGGGTTAAGTAGTACAATAACAATACAAACAATAATCAAAGGACCAACGAGCGTAACGATATTGCATGAAATGATGATGGATATCGACAGGTTATTCGGGGACAAATGAGCCAAATGCGGAGGGAAGCGAGCATTCGGGCCTCATTCAGGTCGTCCAAAGTAAGCATTAAACAAATGAATGACTCGGTGCTTTCAGCTGTGTTTAAGATTTATCTTGGGAGTAATCAACGTGAGGAAGTATTCTTTTGTGGTGGGCTGCTTGGAATTGTAATGTTCAGTCTGTCGATTTGTCAGATCATATTTTAAAGGCGAACGAGTCAATTATGGTTTAAAGACGATGTAAATTATCCAGTCATCTACAATGTAAAAACGGTTGACCTCGAGACGTTTTGATTCAAGACAGGTTTTTTTATGGCCTGGCAAGAGGGGATCGAAAGAAGTTAAGACCTAAATTGACTTTTTTTAAACGCATTCTTTGATTATATTGTGGTACCCAGAGCAAGATTTCGAATTTTCTGGGAGTATTGATAAAACGGAGGAATAATTATGAGAAAAATCAAATTAACAGGGATACTCATCGAAATTTGAAACGGAAAAATCAAATCGAAAGAACGAAATATTGTTTAGATGCGATAATTGAAAAGCCCTAGAAATATAAATTTTCAATTTCACGCGCTAGTGAATGACGGTGCTTGAATAATCATCTACTTACATAAAATGCCCTCAATTCTCTTAATAGATAACAGGACTCACCTGAAACAACAAAGAAAATCAACTTATTAATTCACTATAAACAAATAGTGTAGACATTAGTGTATTCATTGCACATATAAATTAATAGTTAACATTGGAAATAATAAATTATTAATTATCCCAGACCAAAACATTTGACAAAGAACTGTTCACTTTCGAGCTAATCCCCTGAAAACCCCCTGCTATAATAGCTGAATAATTATTAAAAAACCCTTGCCAACCCGTAATAATGTATCTATTTCAGAAAATAAATGAGTGCCAAACGAGAGGGGAAACGCTGTGAGCAGGTGCGCAGGGGACCAGAAATGGTTGCGGAAGGGACTGAACCGCCTGCAAGGGGGTACGAGTATGGAGAAGGACACTGAGCTCGTAGCACTCTGAGTCCAGGGATGGGCTCGACTAATTAGTAAATAAACAATCAGCCTAACTAACGTCGCCTGGACTAACGGTACGAGGCCGCAAACTGGCGGGTTTGGGGTGTAACAGGCACTGAGACCACAAATGCTATGTAAAGCCACGGGAGAAACAGACGGAAATCCACGCGAGCACTAATCGACTCGTCGGATTCGCTCCAGCCAATTTTCGGTAATCGTACCAGCCATTTCAATGTGTTCTCTCCTTGTATCATTCGGGTACTGGATGAGCTGAGTATCCCTAGGGAGATACAGGGTGACTGCTATGAGAATTGATCAGCTGTTGCTGCACTTAATTTCCTTTTCTCCCCCCATTAAAATTTTCACATTACAATCATTTTAATGGACACGTAAAATTTTGTTCTGTCGCATGAAAATTAACAAACAAAAAATTTTATAAACTCTTGATGTTTCAATAGAGTCACCGAAAAATCAGTAGTCACAATCCATGAAATTAAATTTTTCTTTCAACAGCGTAAGTCACATTAATTCGAGTAATACAAAATAGAATAGAATTCACGTTGAAGGTGATACCCTCACCCTCCCCCCTCCAACTTCTCTCCGCCGTTTCCTGAATTATATCCAAACTTGGTAGAAATATTCTTTTTACTGTAATTGGATTGTGATAAGTAGTAGCGGTATTGGATTTGAGTTGGTTAAACTTTTTTAATCTATACCCCGCGAATTATTTAGCATTTCGATCAACACTCGGCAGCAGGAGCCCTCTCTTCGGCATCAGCCTCACGATCGTTGATGCGAGAGTAACGCGAATTGAACGACATTGAAGAGCCCATGAGATGCTGCGAAAGATGGTATATCGTACGTGCCGCTGAGCAAAGGGTAAAGGTAGGAGGAGAAAGAGAAAAAGAGAGAGAGTGGGAGAGAAAGGCCGGGGGAAAGAAGCGGTAATTTTAGAAGTTCACTGGACAAGTGAATGAGAGAGACAAGGAGAGACCGGCGACGTCGTTTATCACGTACTTTTTACGCCCAACCCCTCGGGTTTCCTCGACAGGCGTCACGTGTTGTGTCCCCCTCCTCCACCCTCCGAATAGAGGTACGACTCTGGTGCGTCTTGCGAGTGTAAAAAGTTGAGGATGAGGGGAAAAAAAAACGGTGACAGGGCGCGCCGACGCACAGCCAGTGTCGAGACTGTATCTCACCTCCCCCCGGGGCCCACCTCTCCCACTAGTGTGTGATGTTCTTCCTTCTGAGACGCTGAAAAACTTGTTAACAAGCCAATCTACGTCCAAATGACTTGGAAATATTCACGCCCGGCCGGAAATGGGTGGCTTCCTCGAAATTCTCGGGCCACTTTTGCTTTACAGAGTTGCGCGGCCTGACAGCTGGCATGGATTTTTAAATGAAAGGTTAAACGTCAGTTTGTGTCACTGGGAAGAAAATTAAAAACAGATTTTTTCAATTTTCGTGATGGGGTTATTAGTTTCACTCGGCACATGTAAATACGTTTAAAGTTCCCGGCGTTTTGGAAAATGAGACTCGTCTCATTTGCTTCTTTTTCTGTCGGCTCAATTTTGTGGCTTTTTTTACCCATTATCAACTTAAGTTTTATCACTGCCATGTCAAATGTTTTTTGTTAGCCACCATATTGAATAAATTTGGATTCAGAGGACCAGTTTCAATACCTTATGAGAAATTTTGAAAAAACGTTACGCCAATTTTTCAATAATAATAAATTAATAACATAGGCTAACACTAGGGTTTTCCATTTTCAGAGGATTTCTCGAAAACTATTGAAACCGAAGTTTGGGGTTGGAATGTATTTAATTCTTGAGGAAATTCGGATTTTCTAAGGTTTTCCAAACAAGCCCGCAGACGTCAGAAGTCTAATAGGCAAGCAATCACAACTGTGATATAAACCTGTAGTGCCACAGGTTTCCCATTCATGTCTTCATAGCAACTTTCAATAAATTGAAAAACTCTTTGCGCGCATGAAATTTGAATGTCTATTTCGGTAAAAAAAAAAAGACCCATATTATTATTAACTCATAATCAAATACGAAAAATGAATAATTAAAAGATTTTCCATAAAGAGATGAGAAATTACGTTAAAAATCAAGTTATCTAGTTTGCGTCTGTTGTTCTATTAATTTTGCATCCTTCTGTAATAACGAAAATAAACCTCGATTAAGGTAACTGAGTCAGGCGGTACACAGGAAATAAAAAAAATGGAAGTGCGGAGTATTTCTCCCAGGAGGGACAAGACGATAAGCAGAGTCGCGACCGAGATAAGAGCCTCACAAGAAAACGAACCCGCGAGAGAATCTCTCTTCTCCCTCTCGACTCGCTCCGTACACACCACCCCTGGAGAAATACCGACAAAGTAGTTTCTTTAACCTCATTACAACTGGGCAAAAAGCGACGACGAGAGACAGAGAGGGAGAGGGAGAGAGAGAGAGCGAGAGAGGTAGCGTCATGACGTAAGAGAGGTGAGGGTAAATTTTGAAACGTCCCATTTAAAACGAAGCCGGATAAAAAAGAGAAAATCCGGGGACAAAAAAAGAAAACAGAGCGACAGAGAAAAGAAATTTCTTTAATTATTTTACGAGTAGCTGGGGATAAAGGAAACGGATTATTATCCACTTCAGTTGAGTAGAGGCTAAAAGAAGAATATAAAAACGCGAGTAGAACTAACCTTACACAATTTATATCTTTTTAAAGTCACTTTAATTAATTTAAATACAAATAAAACTGAGTAAAATGCAATCACGAAAAGATGCTTTATTCCTTTGAAGTCATCAGAGGCTGTAAAATATCTTCCACAATGAAGCTTAATGATTGAGTTAACGAGGAATATTGGGAGAAATTCAATCTCGCTGGTGTAAAAAAAATACTACAAAAAGGGAACAGTAATAAAACCGACCTTGAATGCCCCTTTCTCTTAAAAAAAAACACTCGAACTGATAGAAAAAGTGCACTTTAATTGCACTCAATGGCCCTTTTTTTTGTATCGATCCCCAGTTGAAACCCGGCACTCGAGTGATTTTTTGAACAGTAACCATTACACTGGAAATACTGGAGCAGAGGAGGTAATTCGTGAATGCATCGATTATTCACAGCACGATTCCACTTTCATCCGGAGAAAATTGAACCAAGAGGAGAACCTCTTCGATCGATAATGATTTTCTTCCTATTAAGTATTTATTACGAGTGCACTGAAACCTTTTTGACACATGTTTCGTCATTTAGTCCCTACTCTAGACTTCTTTAAAAGTCGTTTGTATGAAGTGCCGTATTAATCTTAAAAGTCCTAGTTGAAACACAAATTGAACTGAATAGTTAATAAATTAATCCTTTGTGATGGCTATCCTTGTGAATAGAGCTTGGACTAAAAAAATGCAAGTCCGTTCAACAGATATTATTGAACGAGAGTGAAGAGCAAATTAGCTTCAGGCACGAACGTTTAAATCCTTAACGACAAACATTTAATTGGTCGCAAGGAGATAAAAATCAATATTTCGTCATGGTTAACTTTACGTTAGCTATGAACTGATTGTTCTGATATTGTAGAAAATTATCTGATGCTTTAAACGAACGTGCCCAACTTCAAAAACTGTCTGTTGGGAGTTCTGCTGCTGGCCATGTGGAGTGATTCTTTGTTGTATCAAAATCGTCAATCAATTGACATGATCACTAATGGTTAGTGTCAATTTTATTCAATTCTGAAAGTAGCATTACTCAATGTTATTCATATCTTATGAATTACCCTGAGTGACGATATTAATAAAAGAAAGAATCCTGGTCGAGAGCACCATCTCCGACAGATTTCCCTATCACATTGGATACTTTTCAGATTGAATCGTATTGCGCTCATTTTGAAGGTCTTTTGATTATCTTCAAATGTGCGGAAACTGAAATTGAACTCCAAATGTTTGAATTCAATTATTTCACCTTTTTCAAAGAAAAAAAAATTAAATTAAAAAAGGGAAATGTTTTTTTATATTTGTAAATCGCTGAAAAACACTTCTAAT
>JAPYZM010000272.1:0-42901 GCA_030522845.1 Psyttalia concolor
GCAGTTGTATTTTCGAGTTTAGACGTCGGGACAATCACGAAGACGGTACATGGAGAAATAAGTTTCGAACAATTACGGGAAAAGTCAAGGATTCGTGGGGGGAAAATTCTCTTCGAGATAAAGCAGGAGAAAATTCTCTAGAAATAGTTTTTTGTTGTTGTTATAAGGGGGTTTTACTTTTGTGGCGTTGGCATTCAAGCCGTGGGCAATTTATCATTTATATTGAATATTGACGCGATTTGCTGGATAAATTTTCCCTCACATGTCCATTTGTGAAACACTGTATTTCACACACAATATTAATTCAACGTTAAATCGACAAGTCGGTGCGTGGTGTAGGTTTTCTCACAGGGTGAATTGAATCAGTGGTATGCGGGTTACCGGATGCTTGAATTTGGTTTCCCGCTGGCTGCGTTTCAAGCCTCAAGCAGTTTCTTCTCTCGTCTCACTTCAATTGCGCTATTTCAAGTTTTCACGTATGCCAAGCACGTAGAAATTCGTGCTTGCCCGCGTTCTTTATTGGTGAGACTTTTTCAGTTTCTAAGGAAAAGGGGTGCATCTGTGGAGTCGTTTTTTTCGCCCTCCATTTGCTATCTCAATCTGGTATAGTGGTTTTTATATTTCTCAACGAGCTCAAGTGTTTTCATTGTTTGAGAATGCGTGGCTTCCTCGATCCTTCTGGTCTCGTATTTTATTAATTGAATGCATGGGTCGATGGTTGGGAATTAAATGAATTCAAGGGAGATATTGTTACCGTCTTTTATGCACTTTTATTCATACTTACTCACGATTTCATGTTTATAGTGGTGGTATTATATTATGGATATGTAGTAGACTGCGAAAATATGTGTCTACTTGTGAATTCATCCAAGGAGAATGTGGAATGATTAAAATAATGGGAATGGAATGTCACTAGCATTGCGTGGTTGGGCCTCTACTGCT
The DNA here is from genome assembly GCA_030522845.1 of Psyttalia concolor. Lineage (NCBI taxonomy): Eukaryota > Metazoa > Arthropoda > Insecta > Hymenoptera > Braconidae > Psyttalia > Psyttalia concolor. Next base: position 943 of record JAPYZM010000272.1, read on the forward strand.
GCTGGCATGCCGGGATATAAGCGGAATGAAGACTTAGCGGGAAGTCTTAGTGTCAATCTAGCTATGCAGGGAAGCCCTGCCTGAAGTGCAGACTCAAGTGCTAACTCTCCGTGACAGTCTCAGTCCAGCTGCAATTCCCAAAGACGTGAATTGTAATTTGTTTGCTATAGTCCCTTTCCCAACTTCGCCTTGTGAAATTCACTTACTCAGTCTAGTTGCTCATATTCATATAAACTATCTCCCAGGGGTTGACAACTTTTGTGACATTCACACACTCAGAGAAAAGTTTTGTGATAATATTAATAAACACGAGCAGTAACGAGTGTGGGAGATTTAACGAAATTGTGTGGGCAATTGTTCATTTTCGTAGTTTTCACGGAAATTCGGCGAGAAGAATGAGAGCATGGGTTTCTTCTGTAAGGAGACTGTAGAAGTTCTCGCCGGCGGAGGAAAGTCGAAGAGCAGTCTGCTCTACAGATTTTTAATCAGCAGCGTTAGTCAGCTCGTATTTTCAGACAATGTTTTTACTGTGCTCCATAACTCCCCGCAATTTCTACTCAATTCACTTATTTTGTTTTTCTTGGTGAGAATTTTTCCACACGATTTAATCCATACGCTGCTAATTTTGTTCAATGGCTAACCTGGAGATTTTTATAAACTAATCTCTACGTATGTTTTGTTGAAAAAAATAATTACCTCCGGAAATGTAATTCTTTCGCCTGGTTCTCTTGGAAGCACAGAATTTCTTGTGAGGAGCGCAATTTTTTCCCTCCAAATGCACGCATCGAGCCATTAAATAACTGGCAGGAACTCCTGTTCGCCCTTTTATGGTATTTATAATGTGTTTTATGTTATATATACGTGGGCTTTACTTTTATGATATCCTAATACACTCGGGAAATCCTTTCTCCCTTTACATCGATAAATCATAGGACTAAGAGTTTATAGTACGTTGTAATATGTCTAGCCATAAAACTGAAATTAAAATTTGCACCTAAATGCCTCGATGCGTTAAAATTTATCCAATAATAATAAACTTTGGACAGACTCGCTTCAAATTAACGACCTGGTCTGTTTGTGTGCATTTTTGTTTAAAAATATGATATACTCCGTTGATGCAGAGAAGGTTGGGGGGAATATTTTGATTAATATTTCAGCTAACCACGTATCTGATAATCTTTTTCTTCTCGTATTCGTATTGTGATAAAAGAATCAAGAAGTGGAGGGATGGAGTGGAATGAATCCAGCGAATATGAGGGGTAACTTTTTTGATAAATATCTTTGAAGTCAAGATGGGGAAATTTTATCTATGAAAATCCGACAACTGTCTTTGAAATCCCGAGCGATTCAGAAAAATATTTAATGAAGGGTAATGTTGATTCATTTACATTTTTTTATCGTTTCTCGTCAAGATTGTTTGGGAATATTTCGTATTACTGCGATAACGGAATAATCAGTAGTAATATCCTAAGAGCTTCACAATTATCGGATATTTTTCGACTGTTTTATTAGGCGGTATTGAGAGAGGGAGAAGTTTTTGGGAAAAGTAAAAATTAGAGCGCAACAGCGACTGATTTCTATCCACAACTCGTTCTGATTGTTCTATTCCAGTAACAATGCAATAATTAGTTGTGAAAATTGAATGGAAATCTTTTATTTATTCATCTCTGCCCGTGAGTTGATGTCAAAACGGCTGAAATTTATTCACTTGAAGATTTTATTGTTTTTTTCATTTCATTCTTTCTTTGGCAATTGATTAAACTCGATCAGATCCCAATTCCACAAATAAACTGTACATTTTCCCACTTTTCTCTGGTTAAGTATTTTCTTCTTCATCCATGACTGCTATTATACGCATGTCGCCTGAAAAATGTTGGATTATTATTCAAGATTAAGATAAACTCCTATTTTACGTGGCACACAAATCACCCAGAGTACATATAATTCACATGATTGCAGATGAAAATTGCATATTTTACGTTATTCCTCTGCCTCCCATGTAAACTCACTCTGAAAGTGCAACCATGGGAATTGATTGAAGCGGATCTCCATCTACGTCTCGTTCAGGAGAATTGACAAGCTTGAAGTTATGAGGTCAATTTATCATGCTGAAGTTCATCTTCGCAGTACTCCATCTCGATAATTTCCCATTCCCAGCGAAATTCACCTCTGATTTCTCGACTGAAGAATTCGACATAAATCAACGAATAAGCGGAACTATCCAAAAACAAACAAGAAAATTTATTAACCGATCCAATTTTTGGATAAATACCGTGTTCAATTTTAGATTTTACCCACGTTTGAAAACATTTTATCATCAAAGCAAAGTAGATTCGGTGTTTTCCTACAGTAGACACTCAAACTGAGGCGATAGTTTATTTTACTCGTGATGGAAAAGTGAAAAGCTAATATGGAGAAATGTAACATGGATTATTAATATAAAAAACTCCCGCGGAGAGGTATTTAAATTTTCAACCGGCTGGTCAACGACGTGTTGACCGACTGTTGTTGAACGACTAGTTGAGCTGTTGGTTCAAGCCGTAAATCAAACACTCACTGTAAGAAGAAAGAAGTCAGGAACAGTTTGCTCATAATTTTTACAACAGTTAAAGTTAATTCAACGTGGGGAAAAAATTATTTTTAGCTGCCACTGAAAATTTACTGACATTTCAGAATGGTCAGCGGTAGAAAGAATTCCTCAATTCTTCAAATTCATTTCAATTAATCACAAGATTTTACGCCTTACGAAATTGACATGAGAGTACTTTCTTATATCTAGTACATCTTCTAGTTCAGAAGTTTTTTTTTTCACTAAATTCTGGGGGGGATAATTCCGTACTAACTCATTTCCAAAATCTTATTTATCTTGTGATCGAGCTATGCCCGAAGAATTCTACGAGAACTCTGTCGCCGCTTGAAGGGGAATTATGGAGCTTCATGGGGGTCTCATATAAGCTACAGCTTTCCTAGAATATTTAGATCGGCGGATTGGGGAGATGAAAGAGAGATTATATTTCTACGGTCGTGTTATGAAATTTTCCGGGACTCCCTCTTGGCAAATTTGAGGAGTATTTTTGCATAGAGTACATATTCATTTTGAAAATTTGATTTTTTCTCGTTGTCAAAGGAAGTTCTTTTCTCTGTTCATTAATGATCTAAAGTAATCAGAGTTCGATGCTTTTTTTTTCGTTTGGAAACTAGGAGGATTTTTAGCGGTCATTAAACATTCGTTGAATATTTCATTCATTAACTCGGAAAAATTGTGAATTGTGTATGCAATTGTTATTCAGAGGGAGAAAATGAATAGCAATTGCATCGCATTCACAACTGTTTGCAATTGTTGTGCGGCGTAATATTAAAATGATGCGAATTTGAGAAATGGCAGCAAAAACCGTAGGTTTTTCGATTAAATAATCAAGTAGCGAATTTCTTATTTTAAATTCCATAAATGATCATATAATTTTGACAGGAAATACCTCCCTAGGGGATAATAAAAAACATTTCCTTCTGTATATTAATAAACAACATTGACTAAATCGATTAAAAGCCGAAAATTCAGATTCTTTGCGAACATGAAAGAATTCACTCCGTAGAAAATGTGTAAACATCCTTAACTGCTCGAAGATGCGCTTGAGTTCTTTGGTAAACTCACGGAGGGGGGAAGAGAGGGGATTGAATAAACTCCGACAATACGAAAGGTCTCATATTAAATCGTTACTTTCACGTGGCCCCTTGACCTAGTCCATTGCTTTTCTTCTTTTCGCATACTTGTTGCCGGGATTTTCAACGACTCTATAAATACTTGTGACTGGAATCAAATTATGCACTGAATTTTTATCCTTTGTATAAAATACCTCGAGAGCATCTCAATTGGGAATAATTATTTTTTGTATTTATAATTTATGGAAAATTCAGCATCAACAGCTCTTTATAATTACGAACATTACTATTTTGTATAGAATTCTCATTCAGTTTTTTTCACCAAATGAGAAATCTTGTTGAAGGTCCAGGTAAAGTTAAAGAATTTGTGATCTTTTGCCTCTAAATTAACTTCAATGCCCGCCTCTTCCAAGGAGAGTTAACTAAGATGAGCTTGACACATTCACAAACCTGGTCTATCTTCTCGAAATAGATTGCTGATTAAAAGTTTCATGAATTTTTTAATAGCCAGGAACCGAAGTACATCGATAGTTCCATTCGAAATCCATTAAAGACATCTCTCCGGGTTAGCTGTATTACGATAATTACTGGTTGAGGTTAATCTGCATCTGATGATTTACAAGGTTATGGGGCCAGGCCAGGGAATCATGACACGGCGCCAAACGTTTACGATGTGAAATCATCGAAGGTCAGTTGCGATGTGATCAACAACCATTGAAAAGTTTATGGATCAGTAGATATGAGGAGAGATAGTACATTCACGTTGTATTGTGCCTATACGAGCCATATTGATCCACTCGCCTCTCAATTCTGAGTGGTATATACGCGTATATCTGCATCCTATCGTTTTCGTCGGAGGGTATCTGGGTCTTTTAATAGGTCATGCACCGGCTCTCATCTTGGATTTCCCAACTGATAGCGCTCGTCAGCCGATAAGGAAACAAAAATAGAGAGGAAGATATTCGCAGGAAGGAAGGATCAATGAAACTTTTTTAGCTTTTAGAGTTTAACCCCCGGAGGGATTGACCGAACGGCTATGACAAATTGAACTGCCAATATTTTGAGGGAATTTTATGGTTGAATTATGAAACAGGGTGGAAAAGTCGATTGAGCATTGGAGACACATGGAAAGTCAGAGATTTCTGCAATTGCTAGATATCGTCGAGAAATTTATGAACGCGATGCTTCAATTAATAAAATCCAAGACTTACTGTGAGTGAAAAATATTTTTCCAACAGTTGTTGTCCTGATTTGAGAGATAAAGATCATTTTATCAGAAGCAGAATGTGATTTTTCAAACCTAGACTAGTTCGACTGGTTTATTTAACAATTTTCAGGTGGAAGAAATGAAAAAAATGCAGCCAATTTTGTGTAGTTTTTTTTTTAATATCAATTACTTTCAGATAGCCTGGATACAGAGTAATAACAAAAATAAATCCTAAGGGGATCGACAACTTTTGCATTTTTCGCGGCTAAATTTATCGATCTCTATTTGATCTCATGGATGAGTATAAATTGTAGGATTTATTTATGTTGTTATGCGGTATCTAGGCTACCTGAAATTTTCCCCATCGTTTCTTACTTGATTCATTAACGTGCTGAAAAAGTTCCATAGAATTGCCGGCATTTTTATAATTTTCTCGATCTCACCTGAACATCGTTCATAACTTTCCAGCCCCAAAGGCAAAACATTTAAATATAAAAACAATGATTTTCCATTGTTTAAGGGGCTCAATTTATTATTACATTATTGTCGGTGGTGACTATGTCTATTTGAGACTTGTTGGGCTGTTGATTTTTTTACATTTTTATATTATATTTGTTCAGGTCTTCACAGATTTGTGCGATTTAATTAAAAGCACCGGGGAATTTGTCAGCATCATATGGTAGTAAACAGTTTTCAGTCTTGACTTTATTCAGTAATTTATTACTTTGTTGATTGTACTGAGGACAGAGCTACAAAATGTGGTTAAAGTCCTGAGATCTCACCCGGCAAGGGCAGCTTGGGTTACTAATGATGTTTATACGATGCAAGGAGCTCTAACACACCTCCAAATAGCTGGGCTCTGTGGGGAGTTTGCCTTTTCTGTCCCAAACTGTTGGAGACTCTTGGTAGAACTTGGCAAAGTATTGTATACCTTTCGGCATTTTTTGTGTTCGCCCTTGTTCGACTTCTGCAATCATTGCACTTTGAGTTTAACTGTACCTTCCCTTCGGGAAAATTACTAAAAATCGTTACGCCATTTTTTGAAGGGCTCCTTTACATCTGAAAAATCAAATTTTTCATACATTCCCACAAATCTGCCGACAGTCTATTCCCCTAAAAATTGGAATAGAATTTCATAGTGAAAAGAAATCACTTGAGCCACTCGCAGTTGTATCTTCAACTATCCCCCGCAAACCTCTGGATTTCCGATATTCCAAGTGCACGATCCTCACACTATTTTCCCGAAGCTCATATTCAATTAATTATTAAAGCGAAATAGCGAGTAATCAGGTCACGTTAAGTTGGTTAAAATCGATATATCTAATAAGACGAGATATATACGCAGAAAGCGCTGGACGTTCATTCACATTCGGTTATTACTGATTCGATACAGGATACCAGTTCCGGAAATGAGAGTTTTTTTGCCTCCCCAACCACTTCGTAGCTTGGAAAATGAGATTTCATGGTTACCGAAAACGTACTGGGCACTGGGTATGAAGTGTGCTCATAGCATACTCATAGCTGTTGGCTTGGTATGTATGTGAAAATGAAATGGCAATGCATCTATCCCCCTGCATACGTGTTCAGCAACTGGCATGGTTTTGGTGTCGATATTCAGATAGAGAGCTCTCTCCATGCCTAGAGCTTCCACATTTCCTCCAGTGTCTGGCATGGTTTGCACGCCTACTGCCAGTCTGAATACTTTATATATTGTGCTTGCGTCCACATACATACCGTTTCACTTCCGAAAAGCGTGTAACACTTCTGCCTGAACTGGAAAGCCTCTCGAGTCTGCGAATCTTTTAACACAAATTTCACGCAAGTATCCCTCCATATTTGACTAGTACAGTATCGCCAATGCCAGAAATGGCAGATAAAAAATGTGTACGAAGCCCAAAAAATGGATGGAACGAGGTGGATTGAATGTCTATCAGTCGATATACTCGGAATCCGCAGGAAGTTTTCAATGCTCTATCGTGAGTCAAGGCTCTGATAGTTTGGACATTTCTCTCCTCTCTCTTATTATCTAACGGTTTTTATTTTTTATTTCTATAAAGAGTTGGGTTATCAGCGAATTGATGAGGAATGCAGCAGAAATGAAGAGTCAACGATTTCGAGAAAAAATGCAATTTCAATCGACAACTTGTGGCAGTTTCAAATTGAAACGTTGAACACTCTCAATCCTGTTCTGAAAATCTCAATTTTTAACTTGAAAACTCTCAATTTGAGACTGTATATGTACACTTATTTCCATGAAATGTGTAATGCTTCTGATCGAATGAAAAATACTCTCCACGTTTGACTACCATGGTATCGGCTATAGTGGAAATGGGGGGAAAAAATGTGTACGAAGTTGAAAAAAAAAAAAATGTATGGAACTGGAAAGATTGAATGTCTCTCCATGTACGTCCTAGATCCGCCAGAAGTTTTCAATGTTCCATCGTAAGTGAAGGGTCTGTAACTTGGAAAATGTCTTCCCTCTTTCGTTTCTTCAATTCGTTCTGGCCCTTTTGCCTGCATTCTGGGCGATTTTTCATTTGCATGAGCCCGGTGAATAGCAGAGATTTGACTTGCGAATATATTCTTGAAGAGAAACAAAACACAAATGAAAGACCAACAATGGTGAGGCCTCCCGGCCATTTTATTGTTTGAATTTCATGCATAAAGTTTGAGGAAAATTCAGGGGGATCATTGTATTGGGGCTTGATTTGGGGATGGAGGGTTGTTTAAATTTCATTGAGTTATCAGAAAAATAGATCACTGTAAAATCGTCAAAATGAATTTGACAGTTGTGAATTCCTAATACTTCTCATTAATACATTTACGTGAGAATAGTGATATTAACATTCAATTAATTATTTTATTTCATCGCTTGATAATGCCTTCCAACTCATCGTGTCACACTCCACTTTGATATACTTGATCCTATTGTTAATCAATTCTATTGCTCTTTTATTTTGTCGTATGTGATTTCTACGCCCTACAAAATGGAAAATAATCTAATAATTCTTGAAATAAAAATCCATGCTGAAAATAGACAGAATCTACGTATCCCGCCGTTCTCTGATCGATTTTAGCACTCACTGGGAGTGCTATTGTTTTACTGCGAAAGAAAGTTTGGAAGAAGGGAGAGAAGTTATTGATTTTCTTCCAACTCAATGTGATTAACAGCACGGGAGGGTAATATTCCAGAAATATCTGCCGGTTTCTCTCTGTCTCTCTCTCTCTCTCTCTCTCTGGAGATTGTGTTTTCATTCAATAGGGGAATCTCTGATCCATGAACTACTAAATTAAAACAATTGAAAGAATTTCTTGCTGCAGAAAATTTCCTCTTTGCTTTGAGAACATTTTTATTTTTTTAATTGCGTCTTTACTTTTATCAAGAAACTTATGGTTGAAAAATTGTCAAGAATAAAATATCTCATACTGAGAAAAGGATTATCGTATGGCGATTTATGGCATTTGGTTGTCCAAAACAAATTTAACTTGCTGAATTATATTTTTTTTTCTACGTACATGTCGATCTATCTAGTTGTAATTAAACGAGAGCATGTGCAAATGAATATAATCAATCGAGGGTAAACGAAAACAGAAACTAAATACGAAAGTTTACATAGTGTGTCACATGTTGTGACATCGCTGAATATTGCTGAATAGGATTTTGGAATAGGTTCTCAAACGCAAATCGGTTCGATGTTTCGGTGAAACGCCCAGTAAATAAATCTCCATGAAACAAACTTTTATTTGAATTGTTATTTCATGAGAATGATCCGCACAGAATAGAGAAAATCATACCGTAAATGATGGTGGGAATAAAATTGTACTGTGAGTTGGAATTACTTGCTAATGGAACTACCATATGGAATTTTTAAATGAGAGTAATAAAGAATTTCATTGCATTCCATTCATATAAGGCTTATTGTATTTCCAGTATTGCCTATATACTCATCTCTACACAAACAGAACAATAGCATTTTTTCTTCTTGTTCAAAACATTTATTCTCATTAAAAAGTGGTTTAATAAAATGATTATGATTTTTTGAATGACTCAAGTTCAATTGAATTATTTATGCCGTTCGAATAGAAATTTATTAATAATAAAACATTCATTTAATATAAACAAAGCTTAACGTAAATTATTTATCAGAGAATTTCAAAAGCTTTGATTTGACACTATTTACATCAATTTATTTAATTGGCAGAATTTTATTTTCATATCAAATGCTCAATGGTTGAATTGTACCTGAGAATCAAAAGTTTTTTGTGAGGATTTTTACTGGGCTTATTCACTCAATGGCTTATTTCACCTCAAAACCTCTTACTAACCATGAAAATGTAGTGGGTGGAGTTCCAATAATTCATTTCAGAAAAATCCAAATTTTCCACAAAAAGTTATTATCCAAGCACTGGTGTTCCACCGATAGGGGAATTTCTTTATTCCCCGGTGTACAGTTCGAGAGATATGAGGCTTGTGTGAGGGGAAGGCCTCATGGAACTTTCGGATAGTCGGCTTTGGTGCGATAAAAGAAAATTGGACAAGCCAGAGAGGTGGCACAATTGAGCAACGAGTATTAACTGTGTCTGAAGGAGAATGAACGAAAACTGGTATTAGAAGAATAGTCCACAATTTCAAGAATACACAACAATTTTCTTTAGATCCTGAAGATCTCGATGTGAGAGTTTCAGAAGGATCAGAGAGAGGTATTTATGTTTCAATTTGGGACTCGCAAATCTCCATTTGATCCTTCTGCAAGACACTGAAAGTTTCAAGTATCACTTAAGATTTTTGGAAAGGCTGAATTTAAAATTTTTAAGAAGATCGAATGAGGATTAACTCTTTAGGTCCAAGTTTGAGAAGGCTTAGATTCAGATAGTCAAGTCTCACCAGGAAAGATCCATGTCAAGTTTGAAATTCTGACCTTGGAGAGGTCTTAACTATCCCCCAATGTATTAAATTGTCACTGCGAAATGCCTGAGGTTAAGATTTTGAAATGTCTTGAGTTAAAACTCTCCGAAGTCAATTAAAAATTGTCGATAATCTCAATTTCAGGCTTGCCTAGATCTTCAATAGAAAAGTTATTGTTTTTTAGTAGGTATAATTGTAATCGTGATAATATCGAAGTAACCTCATTATCTTTCGTTAAAATTTCTTCCGGAAATTGAAGTGGACAAGTTGAGCGCTGTGAATAGTTTAACAACTCTAGAGACCCGAAACGAGGGGAACATCGATCGAAGTATAGTTGACGTTGGTGTTAAGGGAATGATCCATTTGCCTGTAATGACGAGCTGCTTAGTTCAAGCACAACTCCTATTCAATTTCCCTAGTTGGATCGGATCATTTACGGAGCTCATCGACGGCGAATTTAATGGTTAACGGCCGATATAAGTCGTAATTCAGATTCAAATATCGTTATCCCATTGATTCAGAGTGAATGGTGAATGGTAAGATTGGCCGTAAACATCTAGCCTGAAGTCGAGGAGCCTGGGAAACGATAATGAGAGATTTACTCCGTCTAGTTTTACTCCTCACACCCTTTTAAAAGTCCTGCCTCGTTAAGGTGAGCCCGTTGTTCACGAATGCGTCCCCCGATACCTTCCTTAATGGCTAACCCACAAAGTTTAGTGTCTCCGACGTAAGCTATATTTACTGAGCGCAACTAATGCATTTTCAACATAAAGATTGTCATCAGTATAACTGGGTATTTATATTTACGAAAATTATGGCCATTTTGAACCTTCATTGCATCTCGATTGCTGATATATGACTTGGCTCCATCAACATCGCTCAGTGTAGAGAAGTTCTAGGCCTCATAAATAGACTCCTCGCTGTTTCAAATCCTCTAAACTATTAAAAAATAGTATTTTTCATCACGAGGTCGCAAACAATTTCTAGTTCAGCTTTTTCATTTTTTCTTGAGCCTATCAATGAGATTTTTTTTTCGACAGTCGAATGCCCTTAATTTCTACGCGAAAATCCTCTTTAATTTTTTCTGAGACGACCATTTGATTGGTAGCATTATTTTATTTCCCACTGTAAAATTTCCAAACTGGAAAATAAACAAGATATCGAGTTCTCCCTCTCAACCAATTATCGCCAAATGAAGACGATCCATTCTGCCCCCTCCCCCCCCCTCTCTCTCATTTACATAAATTTAGTGAACAGGTTCACTTGTGCGACTGAAGTGAATTTCATTCGCCCCAAAAACCCCAAGCAATCGCCGATTATGTTTGCAACGGTGAAACTGTATGAGACCTTCTAATGGCACCAGGTGCCCACTGGAAACCGACCATCATTCCCTCAATAGCAATCATCTCCTGTGATATACCGCGTAACGAAGGGTAATGGAACTTCCGAAATATATTCCACTATTTGCCGTGAACTTATTCCCCAACTGGGCGCTTTACGTCGAAAATAATTAAGCCGTAAACACGCATTTGCGAATGGATCGATAACGGCAATTATGAATACTGCGCTATATTGTTAGATTGTGGGTATGCGATCTATTGCTAAATCAGAATGAGAATCAGAACATACGATGATATTGCACTGAGAAAAAAATATACAATTTGCTTAATGACATGTCATTGTTCTTCTGACAAGACTTTAGAGTGGATTTTCCACAATTTGTTGTCCAAATAAATTGCTTGGAATTTATCCCTCATACTGTAGGCGCTCTACGGTGAAAATAATTAAGCCGTAAACACGGATTTGCGAATGGATCGATGATGACAATTGAGATCAGTTGGAATAACAAGGTGGCATGGAAGCGGTGGAATTGTAAACTGTAGGGGCCGGTATTCCCACTAGCATCCAGCATCGTCACCCGCGTTACGCCTGACATAATACGGAAATGGTGTGGTGGCGTGATTACCGTGACTTTCATTGTTGTTCACTAATGCTGACAGGGAACGTTTCCCTAGATGCGCAAAGCATGCACTCAGAGCAATGTCCCCGAGGCGTTAATCGTAATTGTCGCCCACAGCGGTGTCTTGTAATGCCATCATGATGTGTCTTCGATTGAATGAGCAGCTTGAGACGCCATAGTTCACTTCGTAATTACTTACTTTGGGTCAGAATTAATGCGGCACAGTATCAGTTGGATAAAAATAGATTTTTCTACCGGAAAAAATCAATTTACTTTAGCTGAGGAAAATTAAACTCTCGTGGGGGTTCACTTGATTTGCAGTTTTGGTAAGGATCATATTATCAATACGAGACTGTAATAGAAAGTATTCAATCGAATACTTATACTTAAATCTATAAATTTATGTGGATAGGGTATCGAATAGAAATCTGAAAAAATAACAGATAGAATTTTTCATAGAATCAGAATGAAATTGCCTGACAGGAATTTAAAGCGGATTTTACGGTAGGAATTTGGGGAATTGAGATGTCAAAAAAAAAACGTTTGGAAAAATTATATTTTTCTCTCAGGGAAGTACTGGCAAGCAATACGATACAGAGTTTTACAATGAGTATTAATCGTGAGATGGATAAAGGTTCAAGTGATGTGTCAATAAATATTCTATCGAATGAGCGCAAGATCTTTCAACGTAACTTAAAAGGAAAAATTTTCTCTTTTGTGGTCTAATGATACATAAATCCCCTCATCTCTCCGCAAATTTGTGCGACGAACTCTTTTTCATACACAACAATGGGACACATTTCCTGCTGAACTGGGTGCTTGAAAAGTTTGTCTCGTTAAAATTATGATAATTCAGATACTTCAGGATATAAACAGGAGCCGGAAAAAGTTGACGATGTCTTCATCGCATAAAATTTTATTCATCTTAGCCAAGAGTTTACGATTGCAAACCACTGAGATATGGTTATACGCAAGGGGTTACGAGTTAAAGAGAGAGGGAAATTCTAGCTGAAACTGTAAGTAGAACTATGCTGCGCGCATAATTACACAACCGCCCATTGTTGCTGGGGATAGCATATCTGGAACTTGAGTACATATGGTGCCGTTGAAATTAGGATCGTAATGATTTATAACTTTGTTAACAGGACGAATGAGAAAATCTTATTGGAGTCGTTGATTGAAAAGAAAATTAGCTTGATGAAAATTCTGTACCTATTTACTATAGAATTATTATTATTTTCTGATAATATCGAATTTTTCAATCTTAAACAATTTTCAATATCGGAACTGATTTTTTCGTTGCTGTAAATATGCAGCTATTCCTGGTAAGCTTTATCTGATATATTCTCGTCTCATACATAATTCAGAAATAATTGTTTCTCACTCACTGAATAATACAATGCCTGCTCGCGCTCCATCTTCCAAGTTTTCCCTACATAATTATCGATTCCTCACTGTACAACGATGAAGCTGTCTTTAGGTATTTTTCAAAATTGTTTCATTGAATTCATTGAATTTTATTCTACATTCATCGGTAAATATTTGACTTTCACATTCAGCCCCATTAATTTATCACTTAAACTGCTAACGACTTTATATGGAGAGATGTGAACCTCCGACTTATTAATATCTTCCTACGCGATTCGATACAGCTGTGTTTTTTTGAAAACCTTCTACGCGAGAGATTACGTTTCCGCGCCTTGGGCAGATGATACTCTACCCCGCCTTTGAGGATTCTGATTTACATTCCTCGTTAAATATCAGAGCTTCCCTTTGATCCCTATTTGAACTTAGATTTTTACTCTAACCAAAAGGCTCGAACTTATTTTTTTTTCGAAAATCCAAAAAGAACGCAAATTTTCTTTCTGAAATAAATTGATAAATAATTAGTGGACAGTGGCATCGGAGAGCACGATTTGTTTCATTAAAAACTCGATTAAATGCAAAAGAATAATATTTTCCAGAGTTAATACAATTTATGTCATTCATTTATGAGAAGGGAATGTTTTAAAATATAATAAATCTCGGAAAATGTTGCTTGAGGAATAAGAATGTTCCCATTAAAGTTTCATTATATCATTCACTTCAAAGGAAACATTTAATTATTGTTAATCTTGGAATCTAGATAACGTGTACCGAACGGTAAGAAGTACTTGGATAATCTTAAATTGAGAACTTCCGTATATACTGAGCATTCTACCTACGTATACGCTAGCTTATCAACAATTCCTTCCTCGATTTGATTCAACTGTCATGTTTTTCGAAAATCTTCCACTTGAGAGATCACGTTTCCGCGTCTTGAGCAGGTGACGCTCTCCCATCTTTCCGAACTTTTCTTCCTTCGTTTTTTTTGTCATTTCTTGAACGTCCCTCGTTCTCATTCTCCGTTTCATCCTCACGTTGTTTGTTTGCTCTTCCGTGTTGTTCTATTTTCGTCGTATCAATTATTTAGAGTGTTCTAAAATTAATCACAATATTTACGAGGAATTAAAGAGTCGAAACTGAATTCAATCATTTCACGGGATATTTCTAACTTTATCAAACTCTAAATCTTACTTTAAAAATATGGAGACCAAAATAATGAGAAACATTGCCATAGCCAGTGGATCAAGTGCCCTTCCCCCCGGGAAAATACATAATCTAAAATGTGTATTCCGGAAGAGCTATCCCCAAATCCCAATGGAAGTAAAATTGAAAATGTTCCATTCCAAAAATTGATGTAAATTCCTAACCCCACTATAAATGCATTTTATGGTTACCCACCCCGTGATACTTTATCACTCTCAACTTTTCCGGTCCCTTATTTGGCACCATATTCTAATTTCATTCCCACCCTACCTCCCCCAGAATACATTACACCAAGTCATCCATAAACTGATGGATAAGATCAAATTTCCTACAAGTTTCAGAAGATCTTTTGAACTCACCAAATGGTGTTGAGAATGTAAATAAGCCATGATAAATGTAAACAGAGAGTAATGGGATGGTACATAAAGTCTGTTTCGTACGAGACATTAAAGAACTGCGTATTTTTGTGGCAAACATTCCAAAGGAGAATGGAAGAGATGATAGAATGTGTGAGGGGGATGATCATTTCACCAGACACCACTCCTATTATATGATACCATCTAAATTCAAGCCGAACATCCTTACCAAAAAAAAAAACATCCTCTCTAAAATTCCTAAGCAGAGAGTAAAAAAAAAATACCTCAGGAATGTGAGCACTCGCAGTATCTTTTTGTTGAATTTTCGTTGCGCATGTGAATACATTGCTCGAGGCGAGAAAATTAAGTTGAAGAATTCGGTGAGCGGGGGTAGGTAATACGTTCAGGGGTGAGGGCAGGAGCTGGTGGGTGAGAAGTGAAAGAAGACAAAGCTCGAGACAATGACGTCAGAAAAGATGGCGATTGTGGGAAAATCCGGCTGGTGGTAAGGAGAAGAGGAAGAAGCCAATGAGAAGAAGCGTTGGAGCGAGAAAATAGGAATAATAGAGATGACATACTCCTACAGTGTCTTACCTCCACAATGTACATATATATACATATATTTTTAGTCATCCTTCTTGTAGCACCTCCAGCATCATGACAGTCTTACATTGCGTCGGAATTCATTTAAATGAATTTGCATTTCAAGGGGACTATCACATCTTGCCTCATCAAAACTCCTTATATTCTTCCGCATTTTTCATCCTCGCTGGTACCTGCGATGTATTCGGGATTTTTTTTTTACGTCTAACAATGAGTGTCAATTTACATCTTTGGCCGTGCGGGGAATTTGATGGAGTTGATTAGTTGGGAGACTGGCTTGGAATTAGTTCCGCATTTTATGAAACTGTTGAATAGGAGGGTTTGAGAAAATTGTAGTAATGGCCTAGGGACAGATGACAAGCTCTCAGTTAGTCTCGGTTTTAATCAGAATAATGGACACAATCCTTATTCAGCATTTCCAATCAATAACAATCCTCGACCCTAAGATGGGGAATTTGCGGAATGTTTGGGCAGACGCATTTCTTTCTCGCCGAAAATTTTATAGGGATCGTTTCCGTCTGAATGTACTAATTTCGAATTCATTAAAAAAAATTCATCTGAAGCCCTTTCAGAATGAGTGAAATACTTGTCCCTTTAGTGATTTGTTTTTATAAATTTTTTTTTGACAACAGTTCTTTTGCATTGCACTTTATTATATTGTTAAATGGACGTCCCATTAGAAATAATAAGATGTTTATTAAAAAGACGGACAATGGGACGAGACGCAATTATCTGCGACAGCTTGTGATTTGAATCCCGCGGGAAGAGTTCAAGGGAGACTTCAGAGGTCATAATTAAAAGAGCTATATATGCTTAAGCAATGGAATTAAAAAATTTATATTACTACGGGGAAGGCAAAGGGAAATTTTTTTTGATTTTCCCCAAATTTCAATATCTCACTTGTTTAATCTTGGCTCTCGTGTAATTGAAGTGTACTATCACCCAAGAGGCTTCACTCATACAGAAGAAGCTAGAGACAAACAGGCCATGCGGTCGATTGAGAATTTTCACAAAATCGAATGAATAACCATGAAATATCTAACCACGGGATAGTCAATATTCAAATGATCTATCACTGTCAATCCATCAAAGTGATTGATATTTCATGCAGAATCGATACTTTGACTGGCACTGAACGTTCAGAGAATGGCTTGCAGAGAGTCAAGAAATATACTGTTGAGATTCTACCAGGCTAACCTATACCGCGTTTCCTTTGTATGTCTGATAAACTTCAGACAATTTCCGAGAGTTTCATAACTCGACTAAAGTCGCTCATAACTTGAAGCCGATAGAAGGTCGAACCAGGGTATATCCCCGTCTACAAGTGTCTATCATTGTTTGTCTCTTCATTTGAATTGAAATGAACATTCCATTTTCACTTTTCAAATGTTATCGCATTTTTCATTTATTCTCGACAATTCCCACTCCATATGGATTGTGGATGAGTTTACCAACAGTATGACCCACCTAAAAGCCAATAAGGGGAAGTATCTTCAATGAGTCAAGTTGGAGAGGTTACTCGATTTGGTCAGATATAGGAGCCTTAAAGTGTTATTGCCATCGATTTGTAGATAGTGCACTGTACAAATGCCCATGCAATCTCAATCGCGGCCACTGGGGTAGATCGTGCAAACGGAATCCACGGTTAGCCCACATGGTTCGAATCGTCCGACCATATCCTGACCTGCATCACTCCACTGAATCTACCGCATGCACTGCATTATCGGATTCTTGATTGATTGAAATACGCCTATTATCGTTCGTTTGCAGATTATCAATCATCTTTTGCTCATTCTCCTCTTGTTTTTTTTTTCTCTTATGTCGCCAAATTCAGTTTCATTATTTATTTATTTTTGCGGATTCCTAGTATTGTCGAAATGGAGTCCCGAAAATTAGCGATTTATTGCTGAGTATTAGGAATGACGTTTCGGGAAGTGGTTGAAAAACAATTGTTGAATCCAATAATTTTCTACTCGTCCAATTTTACAATTGCACGTTTGCAGTAGTTTGCAACAAATTCCTAAATATTAGGGATGAATACATGAAAATTAATGACACGTGTCTCTTCATTCGTGCACGATCGCCGAACAATGCAGAGTAAAATGTGATTATTTTGACGCCAGAAAAAGTCACGTACCGATACCGCAATTTGCTGTGTGCTAAAGGCATTTTTTTATAATTCAACTCGAGGGTGAACCAAGCGTCGTAAGAATCTCCGTTTATCGAACTCAATGACCAAAGCACTCAAGTTGATCCGGAAAATCACCTCAATGCAAACGAGCAATGTTCAATCCACTTTAATTTGCAATCTTCCAAAGTGAGCGTACCATCAAAGAATTTCGATTATGAATGATTAAATCTCAAATTGTCGCTCAAATTATTGTAATGCATTGAATTGTCCGACCGAAATGTTCTCTAATTCAATATGCGTAATCAATATGATTGTTCTAGATGTCGCTAGATTACAGAGAATCCGGCAATCGGACCATTCATTTTTAATCAAGTAATTTTGCTTTTAGCAGTACTGCTCACTTTGGGAACTGTCTTCTATGAAGCCGACGTAACGGGGACAACGGGTGGCCTGAACTTTCCAAAAGGATATTCACGCTTTACTTTTTCTTCACCGGCTTTTCTCCGCGGTTCTATCTCATAATGTTAATAGTTTGTGTATGAAATTCTTAACGAGTGTGGCCTCTTCCATGCATTACAAAATTGTTCATTAAAAATTTTTTTATGGCATTAAAACTTTCCAAATGAGGTTTTTAAAATATCTTTGCACTTCATGAGATTGGATAATAATGTCTTTATGCTTTGGGGAAGTAAAATTTTCATTATACTCGTTTCTCTGTTGAAAAAAAAAACATCTATTCGGCATTATTATGAATGGATAAATTTTTCGGTGAGGTTTATTTTTTGGAAAGCCTAAAATCCCAGATAGTTATGCTAAAAATCTATTATTTGCAATTGTTGAATAGTTAAACCGAATTTCCGTACCTAAATCGTGACAAAATCTCGTTAACCAGAAATCGGCAATAGCAGCAAAATCAAGTATTGTAACGTGTAATTTTGATTCTGGTTCATCCATAACAATTTATCCCTCGCAATAGATACCCTTCCACGAATCCCTCCAAATCAATAAACAGAGTCGGTTTATCCACAAAACATCAATTGAAAACGTGACATCGATTCCACTAACATAAGCTGTAATTCACGTACCACGTTATTCTACTGAGTAATTACCGGGAGAAGCAACGGTTGGAAAGTTATTACAAGTCACGCTGGATGACGAAGTACATTGGCCAACAGTATAATTTCAAAAGGTGAAGTTCTTTGATGTCGAAAATTTAATTATATAATCCAGGGTGGAAAAATTCCCCTTCAACACTCCAGCCAAAGAGATTTAAGTAGCCTTTAAGAACCTTGGGAACCTCCAAATACTTTGCAAATCTTTGAATGAATTTTCAAAGCCAACACTTTTCGGAGTAGTTTGAAACTTTTTGTCCGCACGATGATCCACAAAAATGTTGGCCTCCTTCTTCGTTAAGTCAATTCAATTCACTTCATAATCATCCAGCCGCATGCTTATTCGCTCAAGTGATAACAGATTAATACTCAATGAATTATTGATGAAACGAAATATCAGAGGAGATTAATTTGTTTTGATTCAATGACTCGGCTAATTCTTTTCTGCATTTTCTACGATTGCTACGATTCCTCCATTCCTCCGTCAATAGAATCGAATTTCACGCATACATATCCCATTTCAGCGTTCAACGATGTAATGAGATTACACTGCCGCTACCATCGCATGAGAAAGTTGTTTTAGGTGGAAAAGAATGATGAAACTAAAATTGACAATAGAATAATTGGCGCTGAAGATTTTTGGACTTCCTCATTCTTCTTCGTTAGTATAACTAAAGGCATTTGTATTATCCCTTTCGTAGCCATTTCATTTCACTCCTGCCTTTTGGCGCTCCTTAAAAAAATTATGAATCATTTACAAAGGGCACTTTCATCTCCATGCCTTGAATTCCAGACCCGCTCCAAATGAATTTTTTTTTACCGGAGATCCCGCCATGTGCTATGGCCAATGAGCTACACCCTCAGCGCTATTGTCCTCCAGTCAAGGAATTCATTCAAGTGTACATTTCCTCGTAAAAAGATTTTCATCAAGAACTGTATCTCGCTGTTATTCATTTGTCTTACGTGTTTGCGCATAATTAACTACATGATGTTCCTCCAAGATGAAAAATTAATGATGCCTGAGGCTTATTCCCCCGGTGAACTCTCAAATGAATGCACATAAATAACGAGGGGAAAAGAAAATGGAGCTGTGGATTTTATCAAGAGTTTGTGCACAACTAGAACTTTATATTCTAGTTTCTGTCAACTCGAGGTCTTATTTTCATCTTGTTAAATATTGCGGGAGGTCAAGCCGTTGAGATGCTGTGTCGGTATAATTAAATGGTTCACGACCGTAAAGCGGCTCTGCTCTCTTTGGTATGCAATGTTGGCACTGTCTTAGACAATTTTTTCTCCTTGTCGACGATCTTTTTGCGCTTTTCATTCTTCTTCTTTTGTTCTCTTTTCTCATTATATTCTGGGTTTTGTCGCACATATTAAATGCATCTCGAAGATAGTTGTTCTGTGTGGACCAATAAAATCTCCCTCCCCAAAATTATACGACTGTCTTAGAATCCCTGAACAATTTTTACTATTTTTACAATGAAGACTTATATAACAACAAGAAAAACTGAGGAATTTTTTTTTCAATTTCAATGAACGTTTGTTATTTTTTAACATTTAGGCAAACGACAGAAATTTGTAAATTTGTAAATTTGTAACTTCAAATTCATGCCCGAAGAATATTTTATCGGCCGACATTTTTTTTCTCAGCGTAAAACAAAATAATTGTCATAATTAAATGTCTCGGCCGATGCAATTGGATTATACTAAGTGAAATGCTTCCCTCGTACACATGAATATTAGAGAAACATAATTTCTCACGTATAAAAATTTGAAAGCATCAGACGTCATCAGTTACGCTCGCCATTTATGCAATTCTAGAAATAGGTCACTTCATAACTTGACCAAGATCATTAATATACTCTCCACGAAACATCTATTATTCACCATCAGGCACCGCACATTCGCTCATGTCCCTCTGAACACCATCTTGAATGCATTCACTGCATTACCAGGAAAGTGAGACAGAAGACTTGGACTCAACAGACATCACCAATCATGTCAGATTGTCCAATAACTTCCAGCACACACTTACCTGCACATGTCCATGTTTCATACATGATTCATAAGAACTAGCAGGTGGCAGTTGATGACAACAGATCGCAAACGTCTTTCTCTCCCCGATGGCCCAGATCGATGCCCAAGTACTCACAATACCCATGACAATTGTCGCCAAAATGAAGATAAGAAGTGCGCACAGAAATATTCCCCATCGTTGAATATATCTGCAATATATTTGAAAATTTCACTACGGATGTGACTTGTAACGGAGTTCCCTAGATTTTTCCGGAACTCTCCCGGAATCCAGATATTTGTATGAGAAACACTTTGAATACTTCAGTCGACATGTGAATTTTTCAGCGAACAAACTTCAAAGGAATCTTGACTGATACAAAGGAAGAGAAAATTCACAAATGGAATGGCAAAATCCATCCAAAAGCCCTAAGATTTTTTTCAAATTTTATTCGGAGGTGTAAGACAATGCCAATACCCATCAGATAGTAATTCGAACATGTACGAATATCCTCATTCATAGGATAAATAACGAAAGACATGGAAAAACTAGAAACAGAAAGTGTAACTCAGCTAGTGCTTTTAGTTAGGTATGAAAACTCATCCCAAAAAATTCAATTTAATCCAGAGCAATCCAGCAAAAGAAAAAATTCCCAAACCTAAAGGAGTAAAAATGGCCCAGATGTTCAAAGAGTTTTTTCAGTGTGGTTCGAAGTGGCAACACAATACCAAGTACCCAATGGCACGTTAATCTAACCATGTACAAATGCGCTCATCCATGAGATGAATAACGAAGGCTCAGAAAAAAAAAGAGGAAAAAGCAAAACAAAAAAATCAAAATGAAGAAAAAAAAAAGTATGCTCGGCACCATTACCCTCAACAACGCTTCAACACTGTACGTATATTGCCTAGAAACTCAAAGTCCCTCGTACATACCCATATGTTGACACCCAAAAAAGAAAGAATAAGCGGTTATTCCCGGGGTGAGCCTGCAGCGCAAGCCTCCACTCTGGCGTTTATTTTTTTTTCATCATGACAAGCATCGGATAAGCCCTCTTGTGAAACTTTCAGATAATATCAGACACTTAGATCAGTTTTTTCAATGACACCTATCTTTCATTTTTTTTCCTTGCTGCTAGCCAACACGAAGATAATTCAAAACTCATGAATACTCAATATCTACTGGACATACCACGAGAAACTTTACCCTCTATCTCTATTATTAACTAGCACAGCTCCTCCTTTACTTCTCCATTTCATCATTAAGTTTTGGCATGAATGGATTCACTTGAATAGTACACGCTAATTCGTCGACAAATACCTCTTATGCGATTCACAATTGAAATGAGAATATCGAGAGTAATGGAAGGCGAGAGCAACAAGTCCTCGTTCAGCCTCATTTTGATAGTCAATTAATCTGGAACAATAACAGTGTACTGAAGGGGTTTAACTCGGTTGTTTCGTACTACCTTGGTAGTGATTGGGGTTATTGTTAATTGGTAAGGCGTGATGTGGCTCAGTGGTGAGCGTCAGTCAGTCTCTGGTATTGGTGGTAATGCATTGCAATTATGGGGGAATACCCAAGAATCGTGTTACACTGGTGAGAATTCCTCAAGAATCCATCTTCAATTTCCTTTGATTTTTCAATGCTCATAATTTGGCATCAATTTGGCCAATGAAATTGTCGTATTAATTGTTTGCAATCAATACCTGTCAAGAAATATTGCTCTCTTGGCCATCTCAATAATTTTCAATAATTTTCTTCGTCATGGAACCCTGAAAATTGTCAGTTAAGTCATTCTCCCGCATTGAACAGATTTTTCGAAAACTCAAAATACATTTCACGCGGATAATTTTCCAGTTGAGAATCTAAAAAAAATTGCATGCATATCCAGAATGAAATCAAGATGTGAGGGATGATAGTCCCTCGACTGGAAAACGGTCACGGTTGTTGGCAAATCGCCTATGGGATAATCAACAACTTGGCAGTGGTGAAAAAGCCAGAGCTTACGGGAATTACCGAAATAAAACATTTCAGTGTCTTTTTGATAAAATGTCCACTGCCAACAGTCAATCTCTGAGCGCGGGCCAGAGTTGAATTCCACTTTAAAGCACAATAATGGAAGAATTTAACGAGAGATCATTGCAATGGCTGCTCCTCGCTACTAACACAATAATATTTCCAGTAGTAATATCCGTGATAGGGCAGACCGTGATCCAATGCGAGACAAACCACGACTTCGCCGTGAATTCTTTTCAATTTTTTTTTAATTATTTACACCGTCACTAATATTAATTTTATACGTTATCTTTCCTTTTCTCGGTAATTTCCAAACCCCTAGGGATTTATTTATTTGTTAAATAAATTTAATTTCTTTGACATTTGGCAATTCTCCTGTGGGTAACGGCGTGTTCTGCTCCAATTGCTCTCTATTTGTTGAGCACATTTCAATTATCTAGACGAAATTGTTCTTTTCTCAGAGGAAGATATGTTTTTGTCAATTTTGGAGCCATCAATTCCTTCGTAGGAGTAATGACATGCTTCTCAAAAACATTTTTCCCTCGGTGTGCCTCCAGTCAATCTCAGCACGAATCAGAGTAGAACTCCACAATAATAGGAAACTTTAGCACGGAATTATTCAAAAGGTTGCTTCGGCTTACAAACATAACAATCATTTTATTAGTAGCATCCGTAACAGAGGAGACCATCACTGCGCGACGCGAGAAAAATGTTCATCTATTCATGGAATTCACCCAGTTCTCAACCGGAATTTCACATCATTAACAACTCACGAAAGCCCTTGCCTGTATACTTGGCTCAACCTTATTATGGGCGACTATGAATAACGTTAGTGTAGGTGCATATGCCGGGGCTATTATTTTCTCCCCTCTCTTTCCTCATTAACGGATACCTGCGGTTGGTCTCCTTTGGCGATTTATGCTCCGCACAAGAGAGAAATCCATTGCTCGTAACAAGTTTCTACGGGGTAACTAGTAACCGAAATCTCTTGTTAAAAAAATCACAGCAAAAGTTTTTTTTATGACGACAAACGGTAATTGCCGAGAACTTATTCCTTCCTTGAAGGAATAACTACCGATCAATCGTTGCAGAGACTGTTTGCAATTGTACAAATTTGTTCTGGTTAACGAAGAGCATTTAAAGTGTTTCTTCGTTTTCTGGATTTAAAACTTCCGATAATTTGATACTGATCCCCCACCCAGCCAGCCATTACGGGTGGTTGAAATTGAGAATCACTTGAATATTTAAAAAATTAACTGAATGAAAAATTATACATGACTTTTAGGTAACTATCGTGATTCAAAATTTCGACAGTTATTAATTTCGTGAATAATTGTCTATGAGTACATCTGATATCGAGGCCAATAAAAATTCTAGTTAGAGTATGCTCTCAATCGTCGTGTACCTGAGAATAATTCAAAAGAATCACAAGTCATCCGGGAAATAAGGCGAACTGATGCAGGTCACTCCCGAGTAGAAGGAAAGACGAAATAGGAAAGAAAATATAACAAGTCTTCTACTTTATATCTTCCTTAGCCTACTGCTGTTGGAATTCTCGTTGAGGGAGTGTTGGTCCCAAGTATAGCTTGTGTTGAGATAACAGAGCCAACCACGATCCGGAAAAGTAGATAAGGACAAACAGGGATCCCGAGCTCCAGAAGAACTGAGATAGGAGTTGCGACAGGAAGAAATTTCCAAGCAACGTCGCCTTGGGACCTCGCGTAAAGGGGATGAGGAAAGTGTTCACTGAAGGAAAGTGTGTCCAGAGAAAGCGTGAGGAGAGAAGATAAAAAAAAAGTGAGGGAAAAGGTTGTATAATCTCTGAGACTACAATCTTGGAAATCTGCGGGAATACCAACGAGTCGGTGACGTAAACTTCACTCGGAATGTTTTTTACTTATCGCAATTGTATTTCTAGAGTTTTCGTTCTTTATCGGAGATCATCAGGTCTTAATGTACGTAGAATCGTGAATAATTATGATGTTAGTTTGCTGAGAAGATTTTTTGGAAGAATTTTTCTTGCAGATTTTTCCTTGTATAGCGTTTTTATTGGGAGGAAATTTAATTTTATCGCATTAATTGAAGCCTGCCAATTGAGGTTAGCGCGAATTGCATGGATGAGGAGTCGTAGATGGGAATGAAAGCAAAAATACGGAAGAAAAACTTTCACGTCTCGTGTCCGGGAAACTTCATTCAATTTCCAACTCTACTACATTGCATATTTATAGATCCTCTGTGAATAATGGCGAGTCAAAAATTGTGGAATTGTACAGAAGAAGAGCCTGTCCAGGTGCACGGCAAAGTGGTCGATTGAAATGGCGAAAATAGGTAAAAATGTCAGGAGGGATGAGATTTACGGTGACGGTGATTCGACGGTCAGGAAGATTGATGATAGATACTGGGGAAAATGGAGGAGAAAACCACAGTCTCATCGGCGTGTGGAGAGGACAGCCTCGTAGTCTCGTTTACCTACAATCATTTGTACAATTTGGAGACAAATGACCTATTGATGAACTCGTTGACAGGATTGACAGCCAATCGATGGCGAACGATTGATACTTACCCTGGAGAGGATACAGTTACGTGGTGAATGCAGATACTCTGGATTAAGAATAGAATAAGTTGATTCATCTTGTTTGATTAATAAATTTAATTGAATCTCGATGAAACCTCAACATATCAAAATATTCCAGCGCCATTGTGAATTTCCAATGCATTAAACAATTACAGAATGATATTCAGATTCTTTGCATTAGTGAACAGTGGGAGTGAGAATCATTTATTCACCACTTAGTGACGAAATTGATATTAGTTTAGCATAACGAAATTCAATCATTCATTTATTCACAATCCGCTAATTGAATTCATGAATTTCGCATTATGAAAACTTATCCATCTGTGCTTGTACCCAGGAATCCATTAAGATACTTCATATGCTGGCAAATTCATTTTAATTCAGACATTTTTCTACATAATCAAATACATCAATTTCGTAATGCTTAAATACTAAACGAAAAAAAAACATTTGAGTTTGTTAAAAAATTTGAAAGCTTTCTGTTATTTCTCAATGAAATATCAAATATAATAAGTTTTAAATAGAATTTAGTTACCAGATATGGGTTCTTCCACTGCACACAACATCAAATTATCGATGTTGAACCTGCATCGCAGATAATATCATTAATGCAAGTTTTGATAAAAATCACAGTAGATAGAGAAAATAGAGCGGTAAATTGGAGCGGTTTAATACGAAAACGTGTGGCGAATCGATTTCCATGGGGGAATGAAAAGGGGAGCATGAATTTTAGCTTTATCGTAATGAGGAGTGGCGAAAGATAATCTATTCAGCTTTTGCCTATATCAGATGTGCAGACTTATGTATAATGAGGTTTTCACTGAAAGAATTTCAGCGGATGATAATCTGGGGGATTGTGCTTATTAGTCCATTAGTAGTAATCTGTGGTTTCGAATAATTAGAGAACCGTATATTCAAGTGGTCGGCCCAATCAATCTCCTAGCAATGGAAGCTTCATACTACCACAATAGGTACATAGAATACCGGATGGTTTGTACTGGCAGTGGACGAGGCAGTTGAGCTCAGTTCACTTGGCTATTTATTTGAGTTTATATCGATTTGAATTTGACTGGTGATAAAGTAATTCTTCTACAGATGATTTCAGTACGAAAAATATCATAAGATTCCAAAACAGTTGACCAGAATTTATTTTAATATTCCTAGAAAGGATATCAGGAATGCTTTGCTTATTTGCCGAAGGAGTTCACTTGTAAAAATTTCACACCACTCGTGCCTCATTGTACATCACGTAGAATTTTCAAGAAAATATCTCAGACTGTTATTTTTCATCAAATGCACGACATACTTCACATTTTCAGAGCGATTCAGGAACGCTACCACGTTGTAGATGAAATATGGAAGGGAACGGGAAAGATTGTAGGGAAAATTCTTCCTCTATACACTGTACACTATAGGTTCTCTGCAATTTTTCTTGACCCTCAGGCAGACACTTTTGTAGAAAGCAACCTCAAGTGATAGTGGGAGGATGAAAAATTTGTAGAGCTGTAAACATCGAAAATAGAGCACCTTCGACAGAAGATCGGTCTTCCCGTTGACGGGAGATTTTGGTGAAATATTCAAGTCACAGGGTTATTCTTAAATCTAAGGTTTCATTTCTTAAAAACTAATGGGCTTGTAGGAATTAAAAATAGAGAATTAGTGGCAACAAATTAATTAGTAGCTTTTCATTTTTGTTTTCCCGCATAAAGTTAAAACAGAATAGTCACGTGTACTATTCAGTCTAGGGTGTTTAGTGATTTTAGTTGTCAGAATTGATATTGCACTTATTAAAATGTCCCTCTTTTAATTCTATGGGATACGTAATTCATTGAACTACGAAGAATATCAGACTCGAGTTAACTGGTTGAGGTTTTGCCTCCTCTCAATAGCTGAAGCCGTCCTTGGAGCGACACCACATTTATTCCCAGAGGGATGTGCCTCACGTGCCTCAGCAGACTAGAGGAGTCTGAACAAATATAGGACTCCTCGAGCTAGTAAAGGCATCGGTCTGGGCATAGACGTAGAGTGTCATTGGTTCTCCCTCTTCGTTCAATAAAACTGAGCTTACCGAACCGAATAGCGTTCGGTACAGTTGAAGAGGCCTCCTTCACCTCGGCCTCGTTGTCCAACCGTTTCTCCTGGATATTCGCCAAGAACTCCATTACATTTCGTCTGATGCCTGTACTTCTTGCTTGGAATAGGCGTTCTTCGGCTTTACTATATCACGCACCTTGGATTTACAAATTTACAGATGTTCACTCACTATGTATTTCACCATTTGGCTTATCATGCTGATGAAAAGATACGAGAAAGTACATGTCAAAGTATTTCTTCGGAGTAAGGGAGGAATTTTTATCCTCCTCTGGCATTACCACTCTCTGAATGTATCGCAGGCGGAATTTCTTCTCTGGGGGCAACATCAATATCTGATGAAGAGGCTCCTAGAGATCTCGAATCACGACTAGAAATGAGAGAAACTATTCCAGAGATTACAAATGAAATTTTTTAATGTGGGCCATTCCGTACGAAATCGTTTGACATTTTCTGAAAATTATACTCAATATTATGTCCACTTTTTTATACAAAAAAAAAATAGCTAAATTTTGGCTGCAGACATATCTTTTTGTACATGATCTTCGAATCGTACTGGTTAGTGAAACGGATTAAATTCATTGGATAATATAGAGGAGTGAACAAATCCTTTGAAAACAACGCAGAAGTGGTAGAATTGTTTGTGCTAGTAATTCCAGTCAGCATACTATAGTAGGCTTAACAAACTATCATAAATTTTCGGGACACCAAGCTTACACCACGGTTTTCACTGCGGTTGTGCCGTGCTCGCTCGCCCTTAGATATTCCAACCTTTGCACTCCGCCATTCACTCGACAAACGAGGGATCCCATACCAGCTAACACAGCACTATACAAATTCACTTTGCCTTCGGAGATTAAAGCGAAACTAGCCGTTCAATGTTTCCTATAAATGAATTCTACGTGGGATATCGTCATTCCTCAGACGATTGTGTAATTTCAAAACTTTTCCATGCTAAAAAGTTTTCATTTCGGGTATTCATCAATCCACGGAGATGTTCGAACGTATTCTCGGTAAATTGGGAAATTATACTTCGGGAATTATACTATTCCAGAGAGACTTTGAGGATCATTTATATCCATTGGTGCTCCACCATTCCCTATATCCTTTTCTCACACTAGTTTTATGTCGTTTTTATTTTTTTATTTTAAACTCAGCACTTTCAAAAGTGATTTTCCGAAATCGAACGTTTCTGCATCGTGCCCCCAACTTTTTGGTTTGTCGTCCCATCCTCATCTCTCTTACCCTCAGCTCGCGTACATTCAAAATGTAATCTAGAAGTTTTGAACTTTGATTTTGCCAAGTTTTCTGAATCACTTCGTTCACTCCTTTATCATCCAATCGGCTCGCCTAACTATTTCAAAGCACACGGCGAGAAATTCTTACGAAAAATTTTATGTGAAAATCATCTTGGAATTTACTACCCGAGGAGCAATAGGGGAAGATCAGCAGCGATGGGCGAAGGGGAGGTAATTGGGCGAAAAAAACTGATTAATGCCGGAAACTTTTTGCTATTTCCAGTGTGATTTCCGATGGTGGGAAAAAATGCCTGAAATAAATTACGCGATAATCAACGAGAAAATGGGTTTCTTCAGGATTTCGTAATTGATCGGGTGATGATTACGAGCTAACAATTATGCTTACCCAGGAAAATTCACAGTTGATAGAAGATAATTATTTATTTCAATAGGTTTATTTAACTCAAGATGACGATTTACTATTGAATCTGTAATTTTAATTTGATTTTACTTTTTAATTATTTTTAATTATCGTTTGATTCTCTAGTAAAAAGTAACGCGATAATTGATGTTACAACAATAATAGTTACGAATTTCTTCCTCAAACTAGAAAAAATCGTTTACTCAAAATAAATAAATAATTTATGGGATTTTAATAATTCATGGATTTTGAGTAAATGCATTTTTTTCTTGAATTTAATAAAAGTTTTAATGGAATTTAATAAAACTTTTATTTGACCTGAGTATATTCTTCTTACTCGAGACACGTAAAAAAGTTCATTCATTTGTACCAATTACTTTATAAAAATGGCAGACAAAAAAAATCAAATAAAGCTCTTTATTTGATTTAAATGGGCGATTTTCCAAGGTACAACCATTTTTGACGATGGTATAAACCACTCGTGACGGAATGTGTATAGAATCGTCAAACGTTTTTGGTGAGTCCATTTTCTTTCCATTTATTGAAGTTCTCAATTTATTGCGAGTGTCGGAAGGATGATGAGGGAGAAAAATGTTCAAGGATTTCTACCAACCTATCATTGCAAGATCAGAAGGGCATAAAAGTCTTACTCATCGACTCATAAAACGTTTATATTATGAAGATTGTTTCCTTCCCCTAGACAATCGGAATTTAATTTCAAGAAGTATGGGGACTCTTCATCTAAGTAGAACGCGTACGGTAATCCTTCAGCTTATCCATTACGGATCTTGCACGCTCCGTTTTTTTCGCGAGAAGCCCCTGGCGGGAGACTAAGCGACCGGATTTAGAGAGAGAGAGAGAGGTTGTAGCTCTTCTGCTACGCTTCATGTGTATTTCCCTCGTCTGAGACAATTCTCGGCGACAACTTGAGCGTATGATTTTCAAAGGATTTTGCATTTCCTGGTCCAAAATAGATCCTAGGCTACAGCTACGTAAGATGGAAATTTCACCTTGTGGCGGTTTCTGCAAGTGCCAAGGGGCGCCGACGATAACTTAGTTGACAGCCTCAGAGAATGAAAATTTGAAAGAACAAGAGCGTCCTTGTTTAAATATCACGATTATTTTATGATAAGAGAGATAACACAGAAAACAATTGGCTGTTATTCCTATTCATTGGTACGTCTTCTTTTTCAGTGGGAATTAATTCTAAAAATTATAACAATAGAGTGAGTTACTTTTCAATTATCACTGATTGGAGAATTCCAACAGTCGATTAAATATTGCCAGCCCAAACAGGGTTCGAACAGTTCTTGAGAAATGTAGTTAGTCAAGTTCAAAATAAATACCATATTCTGGAAGTTGTTATTTCCCACATCATATTATCTGCGGCTGTAGATCCATGCTATTATTACCATGCCACGGGCTTGTAATTACAGAGTGTCCTACTGCCTCTAGGTGTCTGAGCGAGTTATGTAACGATGGTTCGGGGGGTGCTTAATAGTACTTCAAGATAAATACATTGGAGATCCACTCAGGCTAACTTTAACTGCTAGATCATGCTGATTAAATTGTCAAACCATCTTCATATGTCTCATTCCGAAGGTCTATTTACTGGGTTTATATAGGAATGAAGGTAATGCTGATTGCGGTCTGTCTTCTCACCAGATGTGCCTGTAGGACGGTAATCTATCTAGAAGACGGCAAAACTGTTATCGTTTGATTAATTGGAGCGTTTATTCGAGGGACATATTCTAACACTTGAATAAAGATTGTTATTTCTCTGAATGCAAAAATACCATACCAGTAGGAGGAGATTTAACAAGAGAGAAGCTAAAAGATTGAGGATTAAAATATTAACGTGGAAGGGGTTTTAGGTAATCTCTCTTGAGGTGTTTACTATTTTCCCCATGAATTCCTTTTCTTTTATGAATCTAAGAAATTTGGGCATTCTCTCCAAGCAATTGGACAAATCAAATTCATCCCTCGCTTTTCGTAGATAAAGAATTCGTTAACCACAACAATAATGGACTTAATGAGTCTTAAGCTCATCGAACATTACACAAGATTTTCAATGCTAAAAGTTCGTCGTCACAATTATCTTATCGTCTTTCTTACCCCCTTTCTCCAGTGGTAAAGGCGAATGGCGCACATCTATATCGACCGAAGTTCGAGGAAAAGAATCCAAAGCCCAAGGAAAGTAACTTCAATTGTCAAATGAGGGGCGAACCTGTAAATCAAATAGAGACTTAGTAAAGTTTTACAAACAAAACATAGCCGTAAACTTGTAAGTCTTGTAATGAAGATTAAAGTTTTTAAGCCATGAAAGTTTTGCTGATTACACCCGATCGTGACGTCGTGCACATCGATTTCTACCGGGAATTCTTGAATTGTCGAAGTCCTTTTGCGAAATTGAGTCAGCCGCTTTGTGTCGAGCAAATGCGAAACTCCAGTGATTCTAATGGAGAATCCCATGAATGCAAGTGTCCACTACAGTCGGTAGATTCTATGGGATTCAATAGAACTACTGTGATTTAACGATATTATTGAAGTACGCTTGTGAGGTACATTGAATTGTTCTTCAGCAGAGAAAGCAAGAGCGTATCCTCAAGACAAAGGACAGGCAAGGGTAAACGCCCTTTCATCCTTCTTCGGTATCAATTCCGACATTTTTCCACATCTGTATTATTAGCTTCCAAATAATTTGAAATATTTCCAAAAGCTGGAACACGATCGACTGAACATTGCTTGCATCATGCGTCCCAAACGTTCATCCCAGACGAACCTGAATTTTCAATATGAAAATTATAGGAATTGAGAATAGAGCTGTTCAAGCATTGTAACTCCAGTTGACTGTCAGACTTTCGATTGCCGCATTGAACTCATGTCAGAATAAATGCGCCGAATCCAATCACGAATGATGAATGGATAATGGCCACGGGAATTCACCGCCAATGTAAGAGGAGTCAAAAAAGGATGAAGACCAGTCGATCCGACAGGGATTCTGGTAACTGAATGGAGTAAAGTTGAGGAGATATAGGACATCTGATTATAGATTTTCAAGAATATCTTTAAGGTCAGGACAATTAATTGCGATTTTATCAGTGACAACGAGTAGGCGGTAGAGTATATCCGGTCGGAGGCATGTGTAATTGCTATCTGATGTGTGTTTTATCATCTAATAATTTTTCTGAGACACTGGTGCAATAAAATATAGAACCCTGAGACATAGACGTCCAGAGAACGTTGGAGAGCTGAAAAAAAACTAAGTAAAACACAGCATTTGGGTCCAGCGAAGAGCCACTATCTTCTGGAGAAATATTTGATCTTGATGAAAAACCATAATGACTTTCCAAGGATGATTAAGGAGCGTGGGTGCAGCGATGCGATCCTGATAACGTCACGAGTGCTCAGGTGCGTGATATCCACTACTAAACATGGAATGTGTATGAGGAGACTACCGGATGGCTTCGGAATTCAATATTATACACACGAGCATTCATCTTTCTAATATTGCTTTGCTATTGGCTCGGTAGTCAACTGAGGGAGAAATTCATCCTGGGTATATTCATACAAGCCTGATCCTGCTTGCCTCGCGGGCGCTTTCTATTATATGTGTATACAAGCAACCAGCGTCTTCTTTCGCCTCCATTCAGTCTTTATTCGGTTTTTCACCCCGTAAATTGCTCATCACTCGATACATCCACCCTCTTACGTTGGCAATACAATCATTTGATCCATTAGGTTCTAGGATCGCCAAAGGCATTTCGTGTATTTTCTAATCAACTTTGATAGTTGCCAATTGAAATTGGAATTTTTTTGTCCAAATTCCAAGGAAAATATTCTACAGAATGTAATACATGGATTTTTCCTCATGGTTTATGCAATTCTCATTGTTTATGCTATTTTGCAAGGAAGACTCGTTGAGGAGTGTTATGGTAACTTGAGGAATAGTTATCTTTATGTGGCTTAAAATTATAAAATTTTATTAAATTGTTCTGAAAAGTTCTGATCAACTGTCCGTAACGTTTCATTTTTTCGAACAGTGTACCAGTATTGATAAATATCACAACATGAGATCAACGTTAAACAAATTAATCGATCATTGACCTTTCCTTTCTCCGTAACACCTGGAAAGATTAGCCCCGGGCAGTATACCTCAATTATTTTCGAATTCCTCGGTAAATTGTTCCTCAATTTGATCTTCGAACAAAGCATCCGTATCAGGAACTGCGCGGAAATTGGCAAATCAACTGAAGAGGAAGTTTTCAATTTCATCGAAGAACGGGCATTCAATATTTGCTCTGCTTTGACAAATAATTAATTGAACTTTAATGGTCATGTCATTAGTCCGGATACTCTTCGTTAAATTTCATAGTCAATTAATAACTATTAAACTTTTTTTCTAGGTGACTCTAATTGATATATTTCACCTTGTGTCGTTAGCTTATTTCATCGATACTTACTGTCCCCGGAATAATCCTGAGATCCACGACATGAATTCGTCGCTACCGCTTGGTACTCCTTAATATCTTTAACGATTAGCCCCGGGCAAGATCTCAATCATCATGTACTTCCTCAGTAAATTGTTTCTTAATTAAATCTTCAAAGAGAGCATCCTTATCTAACTACGAGGATATTGATGAATTAACTCAAGTCAAAGTTATCCATATTCCTGAGACACCAGTAGGCAATTTCTTTCCTGATTGTCCAAGTCATTAATTGATCCTTAGTGATGATGTTGTTCACTCTCTAAACCAACCCATTTACCACCTTATCTCTTGACCCTCCTACAAAATATTGCAGACAAGCATTTGTTTCACACCGGAATGTTTTCACATCCATAACTCCAGGATTTACGGAACAAATGCCAGGCTATTTGATACCGCAGAAAAGAAAAAACCACTCCATTCTCGTTGAGAATGTCCCCTGTGATCGATCATTATTGAACTTCTCCCAGTTGCCATTCTTTCTCAGGTCTACACTTGCCTTCATCATTCTCCTCTGTGCTTTACCTCCGCAATCCAGTACCCGCCTCTACCTCTGTAATCATGCCACACTTATGCTTCCGGCCTTTACATCACACTTTATCTTCCATGACCCATCCCAGTGGTGAAAAAAAAAAAAAAAGACCAGCTATTATGCATCCGACTGGGAGTATTCTTGCAGCGATTTCTCTAACGCGAGTAATTACGACGGTAATTTACCTCCAACCCTTCTCCCGTTACCTTTGGGGAGTGCCGATAACGGTTGAAAATCACGTTACGTCTTTCAGCGTTAACACAGCTGGCCTTCTCGACTACCGGACAGATTGCACCTCTACTTTTTCAGGCTGATGATAGAGAAGCCCTATTAGAGTTTCTTCACTTTTTTTTTCACCCCCCACCCTGTAATCTTGGGATATATCTTATCTCTGGTAATGAATTCATCCTATCGACCTCGGTACCATTCGAGATCGTACGAGTAATTGATGACAGAAGCTGCCAACACACGGTGAAGGATATCAATTAGAAGTTCCCAGTGAAGGGCTCAACAGTTAACAAATTGACCATGAAATTCAAAGGGCAAAATCCAGAGACTGTTGACAACGTCATTAAAACTTAATTAATCATTCCCTGACGCGGCGAAGATTCATTAATTTTCCCAGTTTATGGGAGATTCAATCCGGGGAAATTTATTTTCCAAATACTATTGATTTATGATACTACTTTGCATGACTTTCCTTTGAGAATGTCTGATTGTTTTGCTGATCTAATTTCGTGAAAGGTTGATAAATGATGAAGTCCGATGTGCCATTTTTTTTTATAACGAGGCATTATTCAATTGATCTAAGAATTAAAAAATTATTTCTTTAGTACCACTCAATGCATGATTCTAAGATTCTAAGAATATCTTAAAGAGGAGGATTAAAGTGCGGAAAGCGTCTTTCCTTCAGACGCTAGCTTCCAGAGTGCAATGCACCGCATATACTCACGTTGAATTTAGAATCTCAGCGGAATCAGCATGGTAAAACATCTATGATTGACGACGCATAAAATAAACATTTTCTGTGGCTCATTAGAGCGATGCGATGTAGCCGAAGGGTTTGATGTTTGCATCATGGTGGAATTAGGTGAGCTGAAGAGTCTCCCGGCTCCCTTCCATTTCTAAAGTTTTAATGCCACTGGATAAACTCTCGTTGCTGGGACTTCCCGTACTGCTTGTGGTATACAGAAACTCTGGCAATCCAGTAAACGCTTGAACGATGAACAATTTTACTTTACCCAAGTTCGTCATAAAATACCCCTGGGATATTGGTGTTTTCAAACGATTCGTGCGCATTTCATCGACTGTCGTTACTGTGTAACAAATTAGTTGAAAATCGTTGAGTACGCGCTAATGGCAATCGCGAATAGCAAACTCGTTTAATAGATCCAATCAGCGTGGAAAAATGGTTTATTAGTGGTGATCACGTTTTAGTTGAAGTTTTTCCTGCACTCGGGGATTTCATTTGTTGTAATGGAGCTATAATCGTATCACGTATTTGCGATGAGTCTGATGTAATTTTCTATTCACGTACTGTTAATTGCGATAATGATAAGGTATGATGTTGACTTATTCAACAGCCCAATGTGCGGATTATATCGCAGGAGAGGTTTTTTTTGCGAAGGTAGGATTGATTACGACAATTTTATTTGAGAGGGCCTTGTCGATTTCTTAGATTAATTCGAGTCGATAAGCCGTGGGCAACAATTATCTAGCAAAATTCAGTGGAATCACATGCAAATAACAATGAGATCGAATGAAGTTTTGTATCAAATTGCAATCCTTGACGTCCGATATTGGCGTAAGTTCATGGACGAATATATACGGGAATTTCAATGGGTATACAGTTCATGTATAACCATAGTATATTATACCTCTGCATGGCTCATCCCTAATGTCAAGTTATAGACTATGAAATTGGCGAACCAGCATCGACATAACCCATTCCACAAACCCCAAAGAATCTAATTATACATGTGATGGAGTTGCTAGGTTTGACCGAATCCATTTTAAACTACTGTGGGATAACTTTGTTTCGTAGTGTGTGGTATAAACAAGTCTCAGTCGTGCACTAAATCACGTATATATACAATGCAGAGCAACTTTTACACATATATTTGTAGGATAATTGACTCCGTCGGTATCAGGGAATAAGGGAGTACTCCGAAATTGGAATATTGATTAAAAATTTACTATTACGTTGATTGATTAAATGATTTGGTTAATAGTATCTGTCATAACGAGTGCAAAAAACTTTTTTTCGCACGTGTTATGAACAAATTTTTCTCACACTCGCACTTGATCGGGACCCATTTCCGCGAGTGTTTTCTTTGCGATAGCTGACACTCTTCGTAACTCGCGAACCGAATATTTTTCATCTATATAAGCCTTTTCCATTGTAACAAGTAAATGTTGAACACTCGTTGCAAAATGTTTTTCGAATTGTGGGCGGTTCGCATGACGAATTTATAGGGTACATTGTTTTTCCCCATCGGAGATATTTTTATTGGTTATTGGCGTATGTATATGCATGACCTATTCCAATGAAATCCCGTACGCAAATCCGGACTTTAAATTCATTGTAATTTCTCTATTGTGTTTTTATTTAGTTGAATGAAAAACAAAATTTTTCATACTACGATACACATTTCAGGCTGATTAATATAACTCCAGTGATTATTATTATTTTATATCAACATTCAATGATTGAATTAATTGTATAAAACTATCGACTGTATGGAGAAGCAATTTTACAGTTCAAAATTTTTTATGCTTTCGTGTTTTTTCGGTTGGGATTTTTTTTTCGGTTGGGAATTCATTTAACTATTATTGAAAACTGTATTCTGTTACATTATGTATTTTTTTTTGTCAACTAATATATCGCCTGAGGATAACCATCAATTTTTAGAAAAGAGAAGTATCCGATAATTGACCGATTCCGGAGTATTACCCTTGAAATTGTATTGGGATTAAAAATGTTTGAATAGCCAGAAAGTGGGAATTCTCTGAATAATTTACATAATTTGAATTACAAAACAAAATCCTGATATTCTTGATGCAGTAGAAAAAAATTTTTAATCCATTGGAAATTAAAAAATATATTCACCTCAAGTGCCCATTTCTATTTCTTTCTATAAAATGGATTATCAATTAGTTCTGTATTGCTGTATTATTCAATAAGAACTCGAGAACTACAGACAATTTTCTGGAGCAATCATCTCA
The DNA here is from genome assembly GCA_030522845.1 of Psyttalia concolor. Taxonomy (NCBI): domain Eukaryota; kingdom Metazoa; phylum Arthropoda; class Insecta; order Hymenoptera; family Braconidae; genus Psyttalia; species Psyttalia concolor. Next base: position 38,051 of record JAPYZM010000272.1, read on the forward strand.
ATCTCCTTTCTGTTCTCGTTCAGCATTTCTTAATGAAAATTGAATGTATTTTCTGTCATCCTCAATTGCCACCCACACAAAGGGACAGGGATGAGTCGCGTATAAGAGGGTTCCCAGGGATCTCCAGATCTCCAATAATTCCAGAATTCCCGTGCGCATGTTGAATAACAATATCAAGGACAACAGATAAAAAATCAGATTTTTCTGCTACCACCAGACAAATTGACTATTACTTCCTCATCAGTTAAAAAAAAATCCAATTCCCATCTATGCTGAGGAATTTTTGAATAGACGGCACTCCGACAGTCCACTCTGATAGGACAATTTTATTGTAACATTGGGAGGGAGAAAAAAAAGGCATTTATTTTTGTTTCGGTTAGTCCGACGATAAAAATGGGTGAAGGGGAGATAGCTACAATTTTTCATGCTCCCATCGCCTGGTTTAACCACAAAATTTATTCTCGAGCGAGCTATTCAATTATCGTCCCGAAAGGGAAGTCCCATAAATCCACAATGTATTCTTTTTTTTTTTTTTCACGTAACAATTTTGTCTCCACGATAGTTGAAAATATTTTTTAATATACGCAACCCCCACCCCACCAATTTCCATATTGAAATGATGATCAATTTTTTCTCGCCATTGTCCTTTTGGAAGATTATTTTCATCCATTTCGGCCAATGCGTTGTATCGAATTTTTTGCAATTAATTAACACTGCTGAAAACAGCAATGGTAAACACTACCTTCCGTGCTTCATTATTTCCGTATTGGATGTCATAAATTTTCACATGGACTCAATATCAATATCGGCGATCTGTTCAATGAACGGAAAAGGGAAATGTGTATATAAAGACATTGAACGTACAAGAACATTTCATGAATGCAATTGAATGGGAGAATAAAAATAATTTTTACAGTGGGAATAAGATATAACAATAGATTCGTTGATTTGTTTGGGGCATCAGAAATTCAAAAATATAATATTCCAATACCATTATTTTCTACTTTTATTATTTATTATTATTATTATGCGAGTAAAATAAATTTAATGATGCTGGACCACTCAGAAATCCTCTATTAATGAAGTTTAAATTATTTTTGCGATGAGTAATTGCTTCAAATAAATTTTGCATCTCCCCTTCATTCTTCAATTAAAAAATTGAAAATTACCATTACTAAGTTAACAGGATCCAGATAAAATCAAGAGAATTTAATCCCCATCATCTATCCTTATTCTCCTCATTCCCCAATGACTCATAACTGACTACAACAGTTTTGAACTCCAGAGATTCTTCACGGAAATATTAAACTTTTTTTCGCTGTCAATTATTCCGTCTCATCATTGTACATACAGAGTGGTTCATGAAAATTCAGAATTCTATCAGCAGAACACAATGAGTTAGTTGTATTAATCAATTATGAGATCAAATTAATTATGAGAAAGGTCGAACGCAAATGGGCAACGAGATTTTCATGGCTCAATATCACGTCGGCGACAGAGGTGATAGTGCTGGATATCACAGTTAATTGATATTAATGGCCCCGTCATGTGTCTTCACAAACTAATCAACGAGTGGCGTTATGAACTAATTAGCGGTATGAATGGAAACAATACACTGCATGAAAATTGTCTTCTCCGTACCATTTAAATCTCTGTATCGTAATTGAAAATCATATTGTTGCCGGAGGTCATTATTTACCATTTCCCTGTATCTAACGGACATTGAATTTGATATATAATAGTTGTAATCTAGTGGACCTCCCCTACAATTGAAATATTTCACGTCGATGGATGCATTTGTGGGGAGGGGGGTAAAAATCTATAGGGCTGTCGTCATACATTGTACAGCTTTTGCTGACACTGCTGACGAAACTGCGATTGTAGTATACGTGGATAACAAATGTAAATCATAGCTTTCAATCAGAATTTATGTTATTTCAATCCACACTTTTGACACAATCCATTAACAAATCTTGGGAGAAATTTATCACGTGAATTTCAGAGTTTCGAGTAACGAGAAAAATTGATGAATGTATTTATTAGTTTATCATTTTGCACTATTAGTACAAACGAAAGGAAAGACCCTCTTATATTTCAAAGGGAACCACTGCCTTTCGTGTGTCAAGTTCAGTCAACTTCTGCCGCGTATTTACAATCATTTCTCTCATACCAATTTATAATGAAAACCATCTTCATGGAAAAATATCCAAGACATTCCATCAATTGCGACTAGAAAATAAGGATATCTATTTTGCAATTTGTTCAAATATTTTTACTGAATTCTGAATTGCGAATTCTCTAGGTCATTCCGTATTTAGTAGCGCCTATTGATCTTGTTTTTAATAACTTATTGATCGGTTGTATTCATAATTACGCCCAACTCATGGAATTCAAAATAAATAAACAGTTTGTCCTCTTTATGTTTCAGGTAAGTCGTTGATAAGCTGAATACAATTCTGTGACATTCATTCCTTTCTGATAAACGAACGTAAACAAGTGGGTAAGTTTTTCAGTATACGTAATTGCAGTGCAGAATCTAAAGAATTACTATAAATATTGCTATACTCAAGGGTCATAGCTCGACTCGGAATGAGCATTGATTAGGGCCTTATAATGATAACGGACGGGGTTCGGCACGCAAGGAGTGGAATTTTTTCGCTGAACTGAAAGAGGTAGACAATTGTTATTCACCGTGCCCTCGGGTTATTACATAAATCGCTTGTCTGCCTGAAAAAATATATAATTCAATTATTCAAGGACGAATGTAAGTAAGCGAATCGGGACGAAGGAATTTGGAGGCTTCCGCGCCCAATGAGTTCACCGGTAATTCTCACCCTCTTGAGAATTCCCAATTTTTTGTTTACGATTCAGAAACTTGATAGACGTTCTATCGATTGAAAAGAAAATGTCGCGGCAACGAAACTTGAGGATATAATTTTATTCCATCTCCATTTCATAAATTAATTTGAGAGACTTCACTCGTTAACGTAGAAATATCGCTCGGTCGATATCGCGACTGTTATGATTTTCCTAATGATTAATTACTCGAGCAAATCAAGCCAATAGTAGCATGAATTTACCGAGAGAGAATACTATCAAGATGAAATCCTCGTCTATTCCGTTTCTAATGCGTGGTAGACCTTGGAATTGAGGAGGAGTGATGTCTCCAACTCCAAGTATCTATCACGGAGCTACCCCAGAGGATTATCCGGGAGAGGTTAATGATGTAAGTCCTGAACATTTATGCACAGTCGGGCGAAATTCCATCGTTTGTCTAATCTCTACTTGTTGATGAGTTATTCATAGACTGGATCGTCGTATTATTTTCTGTGGAGATGGCAAAATTTCCGATCAATTTAGATTTCACAAAATTATTAGCTCCAGTATTTACTAGCTTTCGGTTTGGGTTCACACTCACGATCTTCAAAAAATACAGTCGTTCAAATTGCCGATCTACTGGCGTTGTACAATATGGTACATTTCGATACGATTTTTTTTATTCGAAAGGTTCAACCTCTCAGTAATAGAAATCAAACTAGCATAATGAGGCGCGTTGTAGTTTGTTTATTGAATTAGTCCTCATGTTGATCTTATAATTTTTGCAAATAGCGTCAGGAGGGCCTAGGCACGCCCTCTGGTTCCAGATAGCATGGGTTATTGGATCATTATCAGCAGGAATTTTTTTTTCAATTTCAATTGCTTAGGGGATTCGTGGATGTCAATATATGAGACAACATCTACATCGCCCAACAAATAGTGGTACCGCAGGGCTATAAAAAACATCATATTCTGATGCTTGCATAAACACTTGTAAAGTCATAAAACTGACATGGAGGACATTTAAAGCACATGTATTTGGTCGTCCATATGTATACAGAGGTCCCGTATATAAAATGCAGGCGACATCAATATTTCATTCACGCAACCCGAGCGCAATAGTTTTCTACTCTAGATACAATTTTTTTTTTGTTGTGTTGACAAAGTCCAGCCAGTTTTGAATGATGCTATCTTTTGGGAGCGACGTACGTAGGTCGCTACCTATTTCAGATATTGTATGGGATTCATTTGCATTGAAAATTTCTTTCATTTTACACCGGCAGTTATATTTTTGTAATGAAAGGTAAAAGTTGAAAAAATACGTATTGCTAATTTGAATGAGAGTGTGAGGCTCCATTGAGATATTTTTATAGACGTAATTTCCTTCAAAAAGCAGAGAAAATTACGGCCCTTGAATGTGACGTTAATTGAATTCAAGATAGAAATACTGAAGATATATTTAACATGAATGTTTGCATAGGTATGAGTTCAATGTTTGCTCTCGCGTGCAAGCGTTGCTTTCATGTTTGTTAATATCTTCAAATTAGAGCAGGTAATTCTTTTTTAAACGTATCGATTATTTTTTCCTGCACTTGCAATTGGTGTATTAAAGTATGGAGAGGGTGGAGTTTGAGCATGCAGTTAGTGATATCATCGGGCCAAAAAACGTTTCCAATTCATCAACAAATTTCGTAATCTTATAAAATAATTTTGATATCCAAGACTTATATACAGATGGAAAATTTCTGCTATTGTCTGTTGTTCGGTAGTTGGAAGATTCATAAACTGTCGGGGACTTCTCTTTGATTTGCACCAGAGATTTAGAAAATGTTCTCAGGAATCCAATGCCGTTGAGATTGGAGTGATAGCACCTCTAGTATTCAAGAAATATTGAAAAAACTGAAGAGTCTTCGACAGTAATTATTTTAATTTCCCCTCTCCGGGATATAGGGGCCTAAAAAAAATATTTCCAGTCGGTTCCCGAGGCTCCAACTCACCAGGTCTTTAGGAAATTTCCTCAGGAATCCAATGCCG
>JAPYZM010000274.1:0-38039 GCA_030522845.1 Psyttalia concolor
CTCACCTTATCTGGATGTGGGGTCGATACAATCGATTTCTATAATTTAGATGCCTCCCGAAAAATTCTGTTTTTTTTTTTGGCCAAGAACACTTTGAGCATTAGCAGGCAATCTTAACTACTAAAAATCAAAAGACAATTTTCAATTGTTCTGGATTAGACGAGGAGCGGCATTTCTCAATCGTCCTTATCTTTTCGACGATTACGCCAGCCGTAATAAACGCTTACAATCGTTCGTAAGACATAAGAGTGATCAGTTAAAAATTTGTCAACAATTGAGAGGTATGAAATTTAGCCATCGATTAGCTTGTAATCGGAAGTTAAAGACGTAAGTACCTTTGATTTCCATTTGTATGCTGTAATCAGCAGTCCGATATGATTGTATCATCAATCAATCAAGACAGCCACTAATATCTAAGATCTTAACACCTAATGAGATACATTAATCTCGCCCACTGAGTCAGATCCCCGGCAAATGCATTTTATTTATTAATTTAAAATCTTTGTATATCTTAATTTCATTAAATGTCAAATGCATTGCGTCATTTGGGAATCATCACGGAGCGCAGTCCAGTCTCAAGTATAATAATCAGGTGCACAGCGACAGTGATTAAACTGTATCAGAATTTCTTGAATAATTTATTCAGTTCGGCTTTCCCTTCATCTTCAATATTAGTCAAATTGACTAGAGATAGGACTAGAGGGAGAATCACTAGATTTCACCAGAGTCTTGCTCATCCAGCATGAGATTATAGAAAAACGCCAAAACTAATGATGATCGGACAGATAGAAATGTCCTCAGCAAATCATCAACTCTCGACCAGCAATTGAATCCCAAAGTTGGACGGATGGAGACATGGTGATCGCAGAGTGACAAATCGATCTAGTGCCTAGCAAGAAGTGAAGCACAATCATCTCAATCGTTGTCATTAACGAACGAATCGAGACACTTGTACCTTTGAAAGCCTTTAGAAATTCTGTTCGCCGTACATACCCGGAAACCGGACCGCATGTGCCCCGAGCTCGGCGGGCGAGAACTCGTCCTATGTGGCCAAATGGGCAAACTGGCCTGGGTGAGGTGCAAACTGGTAGGCATGACCATACGGCGACATGTGGTATGGTACAATGTTCATGCTTGCCATTTTGTGCTCCTTCTTCCACTTCATTCGACGATTTTGAAACCATATTTTAATCTGACGTTCGGTTAAACAGAGGGCATGAGCTATTTCAATGCGCCTTCGTCTTGTGAGGTAACGATTGAAGTGAAATTCCTTTTCCAGCTCTAGGGTCTGATACCTTGTGTACGATGTTCTCTGACGTTTCGTCTCGCCATTTGCATTCACAGTACCTGGAATTAAAGGGAAATGTGAGTAGTTGGTCTTTAAAACTGAGATTTTCATCATTATTTTTTTATTTTTGCTGTAATCAACAATTGGAGGACTGTTGAAATAGTTTTCATGATATATCCTAGAGATATATACTACAAACATTAGAACGTGAGAGTATCGGAGCAAAGCAATCATCAAGGACCTTAGGCCAACGAGATCAGTCATCCTTTCACAAACGAACAATAAAAAGACCCACGATTTCGGGTCTGTTTAACAATCAGAAAACTACTTGAGCCGTTTCTATCACAGATCCAGTAAATATCTACCACAAAGAATATAATCCGAGAATATAAGACCAGAGGAATCATCAGGGACCGTAGGCCAACGCCATGATTCATCCTTCCACAAGCGAACAATAAGAAGACTCGGAGTTTTGGCGCTGATTAACGATCACTTGATTGTTTAAACTATCCTCATGTCAGATTCAATAAATATCTATCACGGAGTATATAATCCGAGAATATCAGAGGAAATCAATCATCGGGGACCTTAGACGAACGTAATATCCATCCTCTCACGCTTGAACAATGAGAAGATTCCTCTATAAGCAACCAATTCAGTCTATTTGCAATCGCCCCATGACCCATTCAACTTTCGGTACACATGCACATCCGACGAGGCTCGTTAATAACATCAACGAGTGCGTGGTGCTCCTGGATTACAGCTACCGGATCTCCGAGCTGGCCACTTGGCAGCTGTTTTCCCTATTTGCTTTGACACGCCTCGACCATAAATTTATTTTGCAACGCTATTATTACGATAGCCCCTCTCCTTGCACAATCCTTCCACCTACTCCTCCAGCATTTATGAGCGAAACGACCCCCCTGGAACTAAATCCCCCTGGACTTTCCTCTTACTCTAATCGCCAGTGGATTCGCTCGATCAGGTCCTCGACGCTGTATTCCGTTAGAGTTTAATCTATTTAGACGCTTTCCAATTGCTACGTAAATCAAGTCGCCGACTATACAATTTACTCTCGCTCTGTGAACCTACTTGTGGCGATAAACACTTTTTCCTCAGGGGGGTATCTTAAATACTCCAGTCGTACGAGTATCATTACGCGATTATCGTCGATCTATTGGCGGAATTAATGGACTACCGGTGAGGTTTGCTTTTTTAACGTGTCGAAAAGTATGTTGGTAATTTTTAGTTGAAACGAGCAAGTAAAAAATAATCTATTCATCATCTTCCTCGGAAGATGAAGCGCTTAATGTTCACCTCAGCTGTCCGGCCCATCTCCCATTGGCCAAAAACGGCGCGAAGTCCCTCGCTTCGCATCCACTGCTAACTTCACATCAAACGCGGGAAATTCAAACTCATTTAAATTGAAAATCGTCAAAAACAATGACTGGACTGTTCTCCCTTCAGAGATGTTGTTTATGCATCACCGACGATACACTCGCCAATGCGGATATTAAAGTAGTGGCTCATTTGCAGCAATAATGAATACACTATTAATACGACTCCAGTTTAAGAGAGAGAGATAGAGACAGAGACTGAGGCAAAGTGGATATAAAGTGTAGACACTCAGAGCATTTATGAATGTGTTGAAAAAGGGGGAGTAACATAGTAACAAACGTGTGGTTAGAATCTGAAGAGACCGCACACAGGAGCCCTCAGACTCTCACTGGTTTGAGAAATGAGCTTAATGACTGCGTTATCGCTTTCCTCGCGATGTAACCCGTCGCACCGTTAACGCAATTTTTGAGAAATTATTAGTTTTACGGAGGTGAAAATAATCGAATAATTAACGCGAGTGAGAATAATTCATGAGTCGCAAGAGGGGGAGATGAATGATGAGACCAGCTGATATGTATTTTTTATTAATTTTTTTTTCTTGTTCAATCTATTGGAGGAGCTGATCTGTTTTCTCCATTCAACAGATTTTTTTTCTCGTTTCGTATCAATTGTCGTTTTTCTCTTGGGGACACGGCTGACAAGGACTCGAGATATTTTTTTCTCCCTCTCATTCTCTGGACAACGGGGGGAGGGGGCATCTCTTTCTGATGGACAAAGGTTATGCAGCGTCTCACGTGGTGTGGATGCCCCATGTATTATCCCTCATATTGATGGTATACTGTGGCGATGTATATGTGTATGCCACCAGGGCATCCCCGATCCTCATCGTGTGATTAATTGATCTCAGTGTTCTCGTCGACATCGATACAGAATCCAAGTGTATATATTGTACATGTGATACTGAGGGGGGGAGGTGGGTCTAGTGCCCGAAGGCTGACGGGTTTGATTTTTTCCGCGACATTCCGGGCATTCAACGAATTGAAAAATACTTTCTTCCGGCGGGGCTGAGGGGAAAAAATAAAGAGAATATCTCGTTTCGTGTGGCACGACCGAATGGAAAACCTATATAATCCTTTTCAATCTACCCGTCTTCGGGCTCTTTTTACTCCATTTGTCAAGAAAGGATCGCATGAATAGCTTCCGCAAGTGAGAATTCATTTCTTATGGCTGTCATATCTTGCGGGCGGTCTTTAAATTTGGGGGGGGTTTTTTTTTACACGCCGCGGTTTAATTTGTTTTGGGGAAAACAATTGGGATGGGTGGCATTAATTCAATTGGATTTTGTCGCCTGATTTGTCGTTCCGCGAACAACGCGATCGTGTTGGGCTAGTTGAGGGTAAAAATAGATCAAACGCAATGGAGAAAATCAAAACGATCTCAATCATCCGGCCGACAGTATCACCAGGGACCCTTCGGGGGAGATTAATATCTGCCAACCTGGAGACATTTACCGTCAAGTGGATAAATAAAAATAACTGGATAAAAATATATGTACGAGACTCGCGCTTTGTGCGGTGGGAAAATCGATCGGATGTGTCACGCGTCTTCTTGGACTCGCGCGAGCGGTGGAGGAAGTTTTTTGGGAGAAGTATTTTGAAAAAAAAAGGAGAAAGAGAAAATCTTATATAATTTCTTTAGTACAACGTTCGCGTTTTTTTTCAAACGCAACATCCGCGGAATAACAATACCAATCTCCGCGTTCAACTGTTCTCCAAAAATTTAGTTTTTAACCCAACATGAAAAAGAACTGGAGGAAAAGTTCCTGGGGATGATGAAACGTCGCGAAATCCCGAGATCTCCAGTTTCGATTATCGGGATGATTCCAATAATTTCCTCACCGCGGATCGGGCAATTAAAGGTCACGAATAAATTCATGGTGAATACGTTTCCCTCCAAAATTCCTCACAAGCCATCGAACATTGGTCTCGGAAGCCGCCTCAATCATTCCCAGAAGAACAACAAAACTCCCAATGGAAAATACGCGTGAACAACAGAGACAAAGTTGACGTTTTCAGCGGCTGTCCCCCCCCTCTGTCGTTCTATTAAGAGCGAGGCCGCTAGCACGAACCCGCTAGACACGACGCGGACGTGACATCGAGATGGCTGACACGACGACACGGCACGACGTTCAGTCTCACCATGTTCCCCTGGATTCTTCCCCCTCGCGGCTCATCTGCCCCCCTCCCTCGGTCTCCCTAAAAAACCCATTCTCTTCAACCTCATGCCGTTGGAAGGAAAAAAAAATCACCACCCCCATTTTTCCACTCTCCAGAGTAAGGCTGTGGATAGAGTCGGATCTTATTGTTAATTATATTGTTATAAATATTAATTCCGTCGCAATTTCCATCAACTGATGTTCTTTTCTTAATCGATTGAGCTCCTTCTTCTGAAGGACAGGTTATGTATTTTTTTGTTTTTCTGATTCCACACTCCGACTCGAAAGTCAGCGTTACATGAGTCGTATTGTCTTTGTTCTCCTCTTGATCAGACATTTTATGGTTTAAAATACATTTTTAATAACTTTTAAACCCACGTATTCTTCAATATTTATCTCTGTTAGCTGTAGTTCGGTTCAAAACATGTCCGGCCATATCTGCCGTTACAACTGGTAATGATCGCAAATGGCGTTTGTCGTCTAGTGATATAAAAGTAACTAGAAGTGACTAGCACGGGCATCCAATGAATTATTTTTCTACGCTTCCCAGTCTGACCTCCTCGAGAGGACGAAACTGTTTTCCATATGTACGCATATACATCTTGAAAACGGAGATCTTAATAATCCTTGACGGCGATAAATCTCGCGTGTTTAATACCACGGCGTGTGATTCTCGTGATTTCTTGCTTCTTGATTTTTCACGCAATGTGTGTTTGAAGATTTTGGTCGCTTTGAAGACTCACACGATTAACAGTTGGGATTAAGACGAGTGAAAATACTTTTGGGATATGTATTTTTGGAGGTACAAGTGGAGGTTACTCGGCAGTTAATTTCTTAAATTGTTCTGATGTCTTTAACAACTCGGCATTTTTAATTTCCAATGGATGAGTGTCTCGAGCTAGAGTAGCTCAACAGTTGCTACAAAAAATTGGATTTTTTTCCCCGTAGTCCAGCCTCATCAGGCAAATCCAGTAATTGATTTATGGAATTGAATGATACAAGAAAATGGGGACGCAAAAAGACTAACTCATTAATTATTTCTTCAAATTGTTCTCACAGAATTCGATTGACAAATTTGAAGGCTAAAAATGTCCAAAAAAATGTGCAATTTTTATTGATCGCTTTGAACTTGAAATTTGGACAGAAAATATTTTTAAAATTCCTCTGGAACTTCTCAAAATATAATTTTTAGACACTGTCAACTCCTTTTTTAATTCCACTAATTTCAGAAATAATTTTTCAGACTTTAATGACAAATGGTCATTACATAATATCCCATTACTCATCATTACTATCGCGTGGGTCCCATAAAATAGAAAATTAAAAAAAAGGGTGGGTAAATAAAATTTTCTCCTGACGAAATATCGAACATATTCACAAAGACCTGAAATATTCTCGGCAACAATTCAATTATTGAGGACTACTTCATCAACGCCCAAAATATATCAAGACAGCTATTGGTCGCGCGAGGCTCGTTATGACGAAGTGTTCTCCGGGCAAGAGCTCCGAAGACACTCGAAATTCCCGGGCCATTGACACTCCCAACAAAAGCGTCCGGCATAATTCATAAATAACGGTCGAGGGGGAGGGAGAGATTCCGTTTACCGGCAGTTATTAACCAATTACGATAAAATCTCGTCTCCTAGGTGGTCCGTCCCGCGGTCGCGGAGAAGATTCCCCCGAGTGAGGTTGACTCCTGGGCCCATCAGATGGCGCCCGATTGATGATGGCCCGGGTCTTTTGATGATCGCGTATTGAAAAAGACGATAGGAGGGAAAAAAAAAGAAAATCCGCGACAAAGCGACTATCACTGGCGAGCCGACATATACAGGGCGACCTGGCGTATGGCCAGTCTCATTCGTACCAACGAATAGTGGTTAACTCAACCGGTGACATTCGCCAAAACGTCGACGGCGGTCTCGCCTTTCAGGCACAATTTAAATTTACCTTAAGCACATTTTGCGTCATTCCGTCAAAAAATTTGGAGGGGCTCTTGGGGGGGGAGGGCGGGGAGGGCCCGAGGAGTGATGCGATAGTGGCCTGTGTGTGACAGTGGAGTATGCTAGGCATTCGACTTGTTCCCTGATTTGCGAGCCACGTCCCGCTGAACAGCTGCACGACAATCCAAGTAGATTACACACTCGAGATTATTGCAAAATATCAGACGACCTGATGATCCCCTCTCAATTTATATTTGCCGGGCGATAAACTCCCGACGATTAGTAGAGTTGAATTATTAAATCGGTCAATTGGGTTGGTTGCATTGAACTTGGAATAATATTTATCAGCTCCAGGGCACAGTGGCTCACCTCGAGAAATAGTTACGGTTTCGCTCCAATAAGCAGAATAGAATTTATTTCCTTTGACGTTACAAATGGTTTTTCTTTGTTTAACATCCACACCGGCCTTATCAAACCCCCAACTCCTTCATCGTAAACTTCTTCTTGAAAATACTCAGCAGAACATAACAGATGAATAAATTATTGCTCACTCCTATTAAAGTCCTCTTGCAATTTCCCATTCCACTGCACTCGACGCCTTCTTGAGGAATAGTCATTTTCGGTCCTAGGACTGAAAAGTAATTCTGGGCTGAGCGTGACTTGGCCACGTCTCGCCCGCCTTCGACTCGCATTACAAGCGCCTCCTGGCGGAGCGCGGGGCGAACGGAATTTGCTATCGAGGGGCCCAAAAATTCCGCTTTCCCACTTGATTCGATTAAAAAAATTTCAACGACCCAAATAATTTGAAGGGGAGAAGTTGATGATGAGGATGATGATGACAGGCTCGACCAGTGACTTAATGACGCTAGATAAATTCTGTCCATTGAGCTCAAGTGTTTGCAGATTGTCACCCGTGGCAAAATGGCGAGAGAGGGATGGAGGCATCTGGAGAATTTTTATTTATTTATTTATTTTTCTTGTCGAGCGAGCGGTGGGAGTAGAGTAACTTCAGCGATACATTCGAATAATTCATGCCGCTGTCTCTGACCCCCGTGCACACACCGAGTGCAGCAAAAAGTATTGAAATACATTCCTGGCGGTTCGATGCCCCAACAAGAGTTGCACTTGATGGGGGCCCTCGTCAACCGGGGGGAGAATTTGAATAAAACCCAGTGAATGTAAATTATTTGAGTTAATATGGGCATTACAGGCGTTTTAATGTGAGAGAATTGTAATGTAATTGATGAGAAACTCATATGGACACGCTGGCTGAGCTTATAAATCGATAAGATAAAAGCTTGCTGCGGGATTCAGCTTCGGACTATTAATTGTCAATATGAGGCATGGAGAGGGTTTATTGAAGTGTTGGTAACCTCATGCCGATGGGCACAGCCGAACCCACACAGACGTCCCGTTGCGGGGAAATTAATGACTTACCTAGCCATCGGGGAACAATAGTCAGCTGGCAATACTCGACGAAAAAATAACACTCTGGATAAAGGAGATTTACTCGGTACGAAAAAAACATTTCCTCGTCAATTGAACAAAAAAAATGGGAAATTTTGGAATTTATTATTCTGGTATCAGACTGGGGGGGAGATTCTCCTGACTCGAGAGAATCTCCCAGGGCCAGCAGGAGTCTTTCCATAAATTCCTCTAGTTTCCATCTGATCTAGAACTTGATGAATTGAGAGAATGCTCAAATTCTGGATCTAATGATCCACCATCTCCAACTGAGAAAATCCTGTTTCCATTGCTCGATGAATATTTTCATTATAAATTCAAGTGTATGAAAAATTGAGTTGAGGGTTTACAGGTAGAATTTTTGTTGGAAACCATAATTATTATAAATCAATATGTATAAATCACATGAAATGGTGAGATCATCTCGAAATCAGCAGTCATCGAATTTTCGAATGAATGGCCTCTCGCTTTTCCCCTCAGCGCAGGCCAAAACATGTGAAACCTACTCCGCCCCGACGGCATTGACGCCCTGCGCTTCGGAGATTACACAATAACGTAACGTTCAGTCCCATTAATAATAAATTACAGACTTTGTCTGATTTTTATTCAATAATTTTTATATAAGAATAAGGAACGAGATTGAGACTGAGAACAATTATTTCTGTCAAGTAAATTTTCTTACGAGTAGAAAATTGGGATTATCAAGAGGAGGCGATACTTATTATCAAATTCATCAGTTTAATGATCTTCAAAGGATTCCAGTGAAGGCCTAGAGGTGTCCTCTAGGAGTAGAATGATCCGTTGCCCTTTTCCTGAGATAAAAGTCTTCAAAGATTTTTCATCTTTCCCAAATAAATAATTTTCTTATGTAAAATAATTCGTAATAATTTTCAATGTTGATTATCATTAACAGAATTCATTTAAAAGTCAGATGTAGCACAGTTATCCTGTCGCCGATCTTATTATAATTCTTGGCACGAGAATCCAGGATTAACCCAAATTTTCGACTCAAAATCGTGTAGCCCTTAAAAATCGCAGCGAAGGGGGCCAATTCCCGCGAGGAATTCTCCCGATCGAAGCCTGAAAATCCCCTAAATCACGAGTCAAAGCCGATGCCCCGGGCCTAGACTTGCCCGCAACCTGTCCACTTCGATCGTCCGCGGCGTGACTCCTCATTACACGCGCATACAGTGCCACACATACTTCAAAAAAAAAATCCACTGCACATACGAAACCCTAATCTCCCCCAGTTTCTCACTCACTTTCGGGCAAGATGTGAGCGAGCAAAGCCACACGTTGTGCCACCCAGCGGTCGACGTTGTATTTATTTATGGCCCCAGGGGTCGACGGGGTGCGCGCAATGGGACCGCCCCTACACCCAACAAGTACACACTTTGCACTCCAAATGTGTGCGATTTGCACCCACCCACGGGAATGAAGTCATTGCGAGTCTGTAAATCCGTCTAACAGAATGTCGAGGACCTATATCTGTTGTTCATTTGTGTCCTTGATTTTCTACTCGCGTACAGCACACAACGTGCGCAATTTTCTGCCACCTTCGACACGCTCACACGGATAACTCGGCTCTGTATCCGTTATAATACGTGAGGTCAGTTATAAACCGATTAATTTTATTGCATGAAAATAAACGTATTATTTTTTATCGTGAGTTGCCGCGATAAAGAGGTTTTTTTTTCGCGTTTTCATGCGCGAGATCATCTGTTTAATGAAGAAATTTTTTTTTTCCTCAACAAACGATCTTTTAATTTTGCAAAATGGGTTGCGTTTCCTGTTGGATTATTGCACTTTGTCCCGAGCAAAAATTTACTCTCACTTGTAGAAGAAAAATTTTCTAGAAATGTTTCATTAGGAGGAATTAAGTTCCCTTGTGCAGCTCCCTCGTTATATCTGGTGATCAGCTGGCCCAAGGAGGAAACCCTCAAGTGCTAATGAGATTTTGCTAAGTAACTAGTAAATAAAGTGGCCCATATGAAGCGACACATGTCGTTACATGCGATTCGACCCTGGCCATCTGGTGGTGGAAAAAAAAGACCGAAGTGTAACTAGTCACTAAAACTTTTGAGGTTAAGTCGAAGAAGTTTTGAAATTGGGAAGTGTTGCTTTAACTGACGTTAGAATTAGTAAGTCAAGTGGTCTACAAATTTTTTTTCACCATAGAATGGCAATTGAAGAGGATTAGGCCGGGAAGAAATCGTTTACATGAAGCGACACATATTCTTCCCGCCTAAATTTTTCTGCGAATCGATGTGACAATAAAATAAACGCTCTCATTACTTCGAATGGCTCCAATAATAAAGATTCTCCCAACAATGATCAATAAAATTTATAGGGCCTCACAACAAGGGCCCATCGAGGTTAGAATCCCTAAAAAAGAAACCGAGTCTCGCACGCCGTTAAATGTTACGGTAGTCAGCCACCAATAATAGCCGAAATATTTCGTGCCCACCCCAGTATCAATACAAATAAAAAATAAAGGGAGGGCAAAAAAACAGCACAAGATGTCAGAGAAATGGTAATTATTGTGTCGCGGCGCTCGCCTTCCATTCACCAGTCCCCGCGTAACCTCAAAAACCGCGACTACAACATTCGATATATTTTCTCTCCGATTTGGTGCCTCATTCAGTCATTTGAGCTCGTAAATTCTCGAGGGTTATCCTCCTCGGGGCTCCTCGGAGGGGGGTTTTGTCGGTCGCCAGGGGAAGGGCGCAAGAGAATGAGTGCCAAGGATCAAGGATCCCTGTGGCGCGAGCCTGGATAGCGCGAGGAGGTGAGAGCGAGAGAGAGAGGCAGAGCAACAGGCGGTGGCCCCCCCCCACTTCCCAATCCCCGAGAGCACATGTCCTACCGCCATCGGTCGACGTGTGCTCGCCCGCGAAAACCGCTCTCGAATGAGAATTTATGTCCCAATAAGCGATTTGTATATTCAAACTGGGGTCCATATGCACCGGGGGAATTCACTCGCGAAGTGAATTATTCCCTCCCTCCTCCCCCCAACGATAAGATCCCTTGTCATTGTCGTAAATCATATGTGAACAAAAGAAATGGGTGATTCGCGGTAGGATTACCAATAATCGGAAATTATTGCTCAAATTTTTTGCACATAAAAAATTGCGTATTATTAATATTATATCAGCTATCAGAGCAATTAGTCACGCGTGGAGCTTAGTCCGTAATTTCTAATTTATAATTATAATCCCATCACATTCGATATATAATTTTTGATGGCTCACTTTCAGAGAATCCGTTGTTTTGGTTTATAAATTAATTTTTCCTTTATTCAGGAACTGTGTAATGATTTGTAAGCACTTTATGTCTTTTTTTTTCACCATCTCTTTGATTCTATATGGAGGAAGAATTTGGTTTATTCGGCAGGAATTATAATAGGTTTATAATAAGTTTCTGATTTACAATGATGTCACTATTCCTAGAAGGACTGTCGAGGTGGTCATGCGGCGCTACCGCAACCAAATATTTACCAGATAATATAAACATGTGACTTAATCTGGAGAGAAAAAAACTATGACATCAATATTATGGTTTTTGTGACTTCGATATTCTCGGTTCAGTTGAGCGATAGCTCTCAAAGTGAGAACACGCCTGAATAAAATTTAGTTCAATTGCTCCTAATAAATGTGTCATATTTCTCAACCTGGCTTCCCAAAGCCAATACATTCAGGGGGAGCTCCTCATAAAAAGTTGACAAAATTCATACAATAAAATTTAATATAGTTATAAATATTATTGATTATCACTGGCTTGAGTCAAATTCGAAACGGAATATTTTTTATATGCAAAAGCCAATGAAATAATGACTCAGACGACATCACGTGATGATTTTTCTATAGATAAATTTATTTTTCATCTCACCGGTGATTCACTTGTAACTGCCATTAATCATAAGCGATTAAAACAAATAGTGAGTAAACTGAGATTCAAATGTCGGAGGATGTTCATGGATAAGTACGTGTGACATGACAAACACTTGGGAATTATTGCTGGAATTCCCAGGGGCTACGGTCTATCGAGAAAATCCGCAATTTCTTGCATTCACAGAGTGAAATAAAAATGAATAAAAAAAAAGATAATGGAAAAATGTGAAACGTGCCATCGTGTCCGTGAAAACCAGTTCTAAACGCTCGACCTCGGATTTGTAAAAATCGTTATGGTGGGTAATAAATGATTGTCGTGTGTGTCTGGGGGGGAATAGTTGTAATGTCTACTGGTGTAAAATGCCATTGCCTTCACTTTCAAAAACGCATAAACTAGATTAAATTCAACTGGCTTCCTGCACGCATGGCTGACTGTGCTTACGGCGGTATGAAGTGTGAACTAACGTGTCTACGAGCTGTCTTATCGGGTAATAATAAACTGTCTGATATGGGGTGATATTGGCGGGGCCGAGAGGGGGGTTAACAGTTTCCTATGCAGATTTTAATCGTTTCAGATAATTAGTTGTTCATAAATATTTACGGGGATATCGTAATTTGTTTTGAGGGAGAATTGTGAGCGTTATAAATTTTTTTTTCCAACTATTTTAAGATTAATATTACGAAGTGAGGGGTTAGAGCGAAATGGCTGGGGCGACGGCGCGATCCGCGCGCCGTCACGGCGTGAAATTAGACTGGGTGAGGATGATTATGAGGACTTGATTGGCAGTAGATTTTTAAAAATGTTGTACTCCGCGAATCAAGCACTAATAAATCGCCTGATACGGTTTTAATCGTTTTAGATAATTATTTGGTCGTAAATATTGACGGGGATATCGTAATTTGTATGGAGCGAGCTAATCTGGTGACGTTCACACGTAAAGGAATTATTTCAATCAATTTTGAGGCTAGAACTGTTAAATGAGGGAATTCAGGCAATAACTAGGTGATAACAATATTTTTTTTATAACAAATAAAATCCAGAATGTTTAATTCATTGTTCAGAAAACAATAAGCCAAAAATCCCCTCATCACTTTTCGCGATATTTTTTATTTCCTCATGAATATTCAGCGCATCTGCTACTCTATACATCGTATAATTCATATTTTATCCTCCCACGCCGAAAAAAAAATCATCACTGTTACTCCATAAAAAAAAAAAAAAACAAAAAAAATTGTTCTCCACCGAAGACAAACCCGTTTTGGCAAAAGTTTGACCTGTTACCGTTGCAAACTAACTTTCAAATGATTCGTATCTCGCGAATTGCACACCGAAAGGAGAGAAAAGGCTATACTCCCCAGCCATAATCGTCCCAACATTGGAAGAGGGTCTTGGGTTTCGTTCAGTCCGCGGCACCGCTCGCTGGACACGGTTCGAAGCCTTTATTTATGGCGAAATGATCAGGTTGGTAATTGCGATGCCTCCACACACGCCGAGGGGAGAGGTATCTTCCGGTTTATCATCGGCTTCTGGACGTGAGTATCGCAGACGCGCATTCACATATTTTATTTAAAAAAAAAAACTCATCGACAGACGCTCTCTGCGCGTGTGTAATAGATAATATTCAGTGTGAATCACTGATCATCGTTCCATTTAGAGAGTGAATAGCGTAAGAAATTTAGAATTTTCTGGCGAAAAAAATCCCGGAGCCCCCGGGGCCGGGATTCGAACCCGGAACCTCCCACTTACGCGCCGGGTACTCTTCCAACTGAGCTAGCGGGAACTACAAAATTCTCTGTACAGAAATTCATTAACCAACAACCAACATCTAATTCCATCCAGTGAGAATATGGTAACCGCGGCTGTCCGATTATCGTTCCCGCCCTTCTTGCCCCCCCCCCCCCCTCACTACGAGATGAGAAACCAAACTATAAATAGATTTGTTTCTCATCGCGACGTCTCCGCACAGTCTCACTCTGAAAAGTTCTTACAATGTTTAATTTCCATTCTATCCTGAATTGATGTTTATTTTTACAAAACCAAAACATCTTCGTCTGCTTGCGAGACCGACGCGTCAACTTTGCGCGCGTTTTTATCGGTGAGAAGGGGAAAAAATGGCTCTGGTACGAATCAATTTTTAGACGTACAAAAAAAATTTTTTTTTTCCTGTTTATGAAATGGTAATTTGAGTGGCAAGTCTTTATTTTTTCTCAGTCTGGGGCACCTTTGAGCTGGGGCATCACTTTGAGGCGCGCGATATGTCAGTGTCAACGTCTTGGACCCTTTGCCCCCCCCCCCCCCCCCTGGTCCCGAGTATTTTTCAAATTCCACTCTTTACTGACACTCTTTTATTCATAATAAATTGCGAGGTTGGGGTAGCCGTGACCTTGGCAATGTGAATAGGGTATTGAAAATTATTTCGCAAGATCACAGGAGATTTTTCGGTTACTCCCATTTTGCCTTTTTTCTGGGGCGCTGTAATTATTCAAAAATGAGGAAGAATTGAGGGAGTCGAAAGGGGCAGCCTTGGGTTATGCTGGGGATAGGGAAGGGTGGAGCCTGTCCCGCTGGGCAGGCAAATCCACTTTGGAAATGGGATTGACCTTCATGGCTGGCTCTCAGCGATACTCTATTGACTTCCGTAAACAGACAAAAGCCTTGAGCAGCTTTTTGGCGGGTAGGCTTTGCCGGAATTATCAATTTTTCGGTATTTTGGGATGTTCGAAATTGCCTGGTCAAGAATTTTCATCGGCTTATTGTCTGAACTTCTTTTTCAAGCTTCAGGAAATAATTTTTGTAATTATAATTCAGAATTTTAGAAACTTTTGGCTCGATTTCACTTTTCACGGATGTCTAACTCTGATATTTATCAATTCTCGATCGCAATAAGAGAGAGGAAAATTAATTTCCGAACATTTACACTGAAGAATTAATTTTTGTTAAGTCACGCAGAAAATTCTAGTAATTTTGGTGGCTTCAATTATGATTATTTAGTAGTCTATATTGATCAATTAGTATTTGATGAAAAAATCCAGAAAAAATGTGAAGAATTAGCGTTTGGATCTCTTCCCTCCCGAACAATCGATTCAGCCGACATCAAACTCTCCAAAAATTCCAACCGACCACGAAAAATCCCCAGAAGACAAATGCCCAAGTCACAAGAACTGAAAAGAGTCAACAATCCTCACTCCTCAACCTCACAATGTCCTCTGATTTATGAGTGGGTTGCGCACATACATAGTTACACACGATATCATAATACCATTAATTCTTCGTCAAATTCCGGTCTGACTGAATCATAGCGGGGACCGGCGCAGTAAATCACAGCGCGACTAATGCGCACACACGCGCTCGCTTGAGGGCGCGCTGTTACATTCGGACTCAACTGAAAAGTTGAGATGAGGAAGACGATGTTTTCATCCCATAATTCTTATCTCGTCTTGAGCCGTGGGGGCAGGTGGATTCGGTTCACAAGCCACCGCGTCAAGCAATATTATCTTGATCTTACCTCACACGGACACACCACAAAGCCAACATTTCCGTATTCTCGAGTGAGCCCTCCACTTGTTACCAAAGTCAAACATCAAAGATCAGAGGAAAAAAATAATTGAGACTCGTGCCCCTGCGGATTTGCGAAACACAACCGGCATTTGTCAAGAGTTGATGATGAGAATTGTCGGGAGTTTAAATTTATCCTCCAGAAATCGAAAGGTCTAGCGATAATTTTGGTAATCATTGATTATAAAGTTTTCGTTTGCAAGCGGTGGCGAGGGGAAGGAAGTAAAAATAGCGGCGGTTGGAGAGGACTAGAATTGTTTCCTCAATTCAAAAGTTGATGAGCAACACTTCTAAAATTGTCTGACACTGTAATTTCATGAGACGTTAGACATTCACTTCACCCTTGGCGGAATTACAATTATTCAATTAAATTATTAAACTACATTTCATTATTGTCGAGTTAACCCGATTCAACTGAACTGAGAAAAAATTTTCGTTTGACCAAATTCGCGTTCTCTGAAGGGATCATTTACAGGTCATTTCGATCAGGTCTCAATTAGGACAATTAATTTGTTCTAGACGACGACGATTTAATTTCTAATTTTGTATTTTTGTTGTATACCCATACGCTTACGTTTTTGAGCGCAAAATCTTTATTTTCAATTTCCACTTTGACAAGATTTCCAAGATAGTACAACAGTACTTGTATTTTGTCTTACACATAAACATTTTGAGTTATATTTAGAGACGTTTATATAATTAAACTCGCACTCCAAAATGTTTCCTCGTCTCTGGTTTTTAAATTAGAGTAATTATGGACGAGATTTATTGAAAGTCATGCCAAATTTAATTATCCTCTAGATCAATATGCCCGTCATAATTGAAACCTTCTCAAAATTCCGTGAAATATATTCCTTTCGAGGAATACCATTTCGAAAGGAGAAAGACTTCCCTCAAATAAATAAATATTTAGCAAAAATAAATATTATTCTGTTGCAGTTTGTAATTCATTTAGAATTGTTCTCGCAAATTCCAATATAACATTAAAATAACACCTCAGAATGAGAGTTTTTCGTTGGTCCTCTTGATTTATTCATATTCTGCCTGGCAAGTTGTAGCAGAGTCCTAATTTTACGAGGTCAGCCGACAAATTGCGCCTGGCGAGGGCCTTTTGGGCCAGTATTTATAATATTTACCTCATAAATTTGCCCGCCGAACGATGCTTTCGGCCGCATACGTAATTTCTTCGCGAGAAAGGATCACCGAGGGCGTGATATTATTAACATCATGACTTTATTCAAGACAAGATTCTGGCAAGACTTGTTTTGTAATACTTAAGAAGCTTTGGCAAGGCAAATTGGGGTCTGTAGTGGGCAGATTGGCTGTCTCTGTCGGCGGCGAATTTTATGACTGTCCCTAGACTAGCGTAAGAAGGGACCTTAGGGGGTAAACGAGAACGAGGGTACACACATGGTCACCCCGAGACACACATGCAAGAAATACGTAAGAAATGCTGAAGGCATTGTTGGAGCCGCTGGTGGTCTGGCGATTTCACTCCCCTCGAAAGTCCAAAGAGCAAGCCAAACCTAGACTAGACGAATGGTGATTGCTCTCCGAGAACATTCAAGTAATCCCGCAATACCGTTAATGAGCGGAGTATAAAAAGCCGAAGAGTCTATGAAATTACTTGGGCTATTGTTGCCGGATGAAAGGATTTAGCGAGCCGATGATGTTCCGCGAGATGAATCAGAGAAGACCTGGGAGAATACTTTCGACACGAGATCTATTTAACCTTTTGGTGAGGGGCCTTGTCTACGAACTGTTCCCGATTTTCCCACGGAACCTGATCGTTTTTATTTAGCGCTGTAGTAAGCTCAGAATCTCCGGAGATTTTTTGATGCTGATACTTCAGGGAGAGACGATGGAGATGTCACAACTAGGAAATGATTCTATTGTCTTTGGATACAATCCCAGGCCCTTTCACAAATCATTTGTACTTGTGAGAATAGCCGAATGACTCTGATAGTAATAATATTCTACTCACTCTGTCCAATGTGAACCCTCTTCATCCATGGATAAATCTGCGGTGGATTACCACTGCTGTTATTCCCCTTGTTCGACGAATTATTCCCCGTACTTGAAGTACTTGACGTCGACGAAGCAGGTGATGAGGCGGACGAAGCAGTCGTCAGCGTAGAACTACCTTCGCCAACACCTCTAGAACTGCCGCTCGGCGGTGACGATGCCGAAGCAGCCACTGATGACCTGGAGGATCCACCCGGAGGTGATGTCAATCCAGCCCCAGCTTTACTAGTACCAGCCAGTGGTGTTGGACTATTTCTCGACGTCGACGTCGTCAGATCTTGGGGTGAGGCCACACCAGTCGAAGACGTCGAGTCCGCGTACTTGCAGCTGGAGGTTGACGGGACGGACGTGGAGTTGGTGGCTTGGAGGAGTGGACTCGTTGGATCCACCGAGTGAATCTGCGACTGAGGATGGTGCTGGGGATGATGGGACTGCTGGTGCATGGTGTGTTGGCTAGTTGTCGATGCGTTTAACCTCGGCTGAGGCTGGAGTTGTGTGTAGTCGATCATCTCAGTCGGCGGCTGGTGCTGCATTCCACTTGCTGGTGCTGCGTAAGGATGCGGTGGATAATGCTGTTGAGGTGAGTAGCAGGGAGTTGGATATCCAGCAGCCGCGACATTTGGATTGTAGTAATTACCACCGGCGGGGGATGCAGCTTGCAGTGGTTCACCCGGTGAATTCGGCGTCGGCCGGGACGCCTGCTGCTGCTGCTGCTGCTGTTGTTGGGCCTGCTGGCCAGCGTAGCACGACGCCAGGGAATTGACAAACTGATAGGAACTCATCATTGATTTATTGTTCTCAACTTTTATCTCAATCAGACTACACTCGACGTCTCCGGTTGCATTCACATCAGCACTTTATCATGAAAAACAATAGTTAACACTGAGTACAATGAAGAACTTGCTCATACGCTGCACTCCATCATCCACACCAATAGTTTATCCATTTTAATACTGTCATTTCCTGATTAGGTGGATTCAACACCGATAAAACATCGACGATTATCGTTAAACAAGCCCAACGATTAACGATTCCGATAATGAAGGAGAACCGGCCCGGGATAGGGAGGGTCCCGTCGTACTAATAGAGAGGCAGGCCAAATAACCCGCGAAGAGAAGTTACTTTACGAGCGCCACGTGGGCTACAAGTGGGGAAAAGAAACAGCTATAAAACTGTCTTCCGTTTTCTTTACGACCTTACCGGGCGCAATTACCCACGGGGAACACCGGGGACCCGACACGTTGTTTGCTACTGCCTGCCGTGAGCACGGGCCCTGTCCCATTGAGGAACATTGAGCTGAATCACACGGGATTTTAGTCCTCTCTCTTCTCTCCTTGTCCCCTCAGATCATCACCCACAATTATTTTATTTTCCCCCTATCACAACCAACCGAATAACTCAACACTTTTTCCTCATGATTTTTTCCTCTTTCGTCACTTTATATTATCCGAATCATCAGAGAATTTTAATAATATTATTGTAATGGGTCGTAAAGCCGATTTAATTTATCGCAATCCGACGAATCCCAAGTAGCCGTGGTATTTATGACGAATGAACTTAGGACACTGGACCAGTTGGTAGCACTCCCAACGGTGTACAACCAACAAATGTGCACTCTCTCTCAAGTTGTGCCTGTTAGATTACTCTTCAGGGTAGGGGGGGAGAGACAGAGGGAGAGAGAAAGAGCTTGAGGAACACGATAGAGCTGCCCCGTGTGTGCTGCGTACGCGGAGGGAGGTGGTATCGTACTGAACCACCGCGATCCTCGTAGCCGGTGCGGTAGCTGTCACGTGCCCGCGCTGCGTGTCAGGAGAACCGACCAATCCCCGTCGTTCGTCAAACCTTGATTGGTCTCTTTCTCGTTTCTCTCCTCGGGCCGCTCCAACAATTCTCGCGTTCTCTCTCTCTCGGTTGCATTGACTGCGCCGCCACCGCCGCACGGCTGGGGCTTTTTCGTGGCTGTACGAAAAATCCTTCAACCCCGTTCCCTTCGGTACCGACGCGACAAGAGATCGGGTACTTCGGGAAGGGGGGGGGGTTGGAGAGGGGGAGGGGGGTGGCTGTGGAAAGAGGCCCGTCAGGGGGACTAATGGAGAGATATTCGGGAGCTTGTGGGTATCGTTTCAATGGAGAGGGGGGACAGCATATCGTCTTCGTCTGTCTCACGGCTTTTGGAGGTAGAAGTGCCGGAGGACAACAGTTCTCCGTCGCTTGTTGACGCGCGCGCGCTCCTCCGTTCCCCTCTGAGGTGGACCCCCTCGTTGTGAGGGGGAGGGCGGAGGTTGTGGGCTTGATACAGTTGAGGGTGGACAATCTGGGTGGATTCCGGGGGTGATCTTGGATTTATCAGTGGTAAATGCGGAGGGAGAAACGGATTTTTGAGGGGTTTTTCAGGTTTTTCAGAATTTTTGGTCATCTTGGTTTTTGCGGAGATGAGGCTATTTCAAGCGGAAATGCGGATATTGATCCGCGGAGGGTGATGCCGGTGGTTGCGGGAGAATTCTAGTTCATTGCTGGGGGAAATTATTCGTAGATTGTAATAACAATTGGAAATTTATTGGCAGGAGAAAAATCGGGCGTTCGGTGACGATATTTACGGTTTATTGAGTGAGGAATATCTCGGAATCTAGGGGAGATAGCAAAATTTTCGGTAAAGTCTCTTCTATTCCTTTCTTTTTTTCCTACAAAAAAGATTTCTATGAAAATTTGTCTATTTTCCGCAGATTTCCAGATATCCAATTGCCTCCCTTAAAAGAAAAAACCTAAGGGACTCAGCTGAATGTGAGTGTGGTTTCCCAAGCGAAGACCTTGACCATGCTCTCTGGGATTGTCCTAAACATGAAGTTCCAAGACAGAAAATGTATACCTCTCTGTTAAAGAATCAATTCTGGCCTCCCTATGACAGCCAGATCATATTAAAAACCTAAACCTCAAGCGTATTCAATTCGTAACGACCTTTCTCCACGAGAGCAACCTAAAAGTTTAAGCCAAACTAAAATAGTTCTGTAAACACTAAGTGCCTTAACATATGCCGTATAAACTGTAAAAGTTTCGCGCATTAATAGTAGAAAAAAAAAAAAAGATCTCCAATGAAAATCGAATTTTAGAAAGGCAGTGCAAGCATTTGTAGTCGCAAATTTTGGGATTTTATGGCTTTTGAGAGTCGGGAATTTAATTTAAGAGGGATTTTCATAATTCTATCCGTCGAATTGAACCAAGTGTGAGGAGGGGGCTTGACTGGGTCAGAGATCGAGCGAATCGGCAGGTTAAAATTCACTGAAATGGTGAGTGCAGTGGAAAGAAGGAGGAAAGAAAAGGGACTCACATAAGTCAGAGGCAGGCCGCCGCGGTTGACAGTTTTATGAGAGTTTGATAGCCTCTTGGGCGCAACTACGTGCGATCCCACAAGATCGCGAATGACTGAGGGAGATGGTGAATGCGCACTACGCGTAGCACTCTTCATTGTCCCATAAATTCAAACCTGTTGCCCCGAGTCGAGTGAGGGATTTTTCGAGGGGGGGAATTGGGAGAGGTTTCCTGGATTGTTTGGGAAGCAACTGCGATTATGATTTTTCGATGTATCTCGGGGTGTTCTCGGGATCATCCCCTTCAATCAGTGCATTATATTGTTTTGTAAAAAATATGTCCGCTTTCTTCGTTACCTTCGACCCATCAGTAATTTACTATATTTTTTTTGGAAAAAAAAATTATCTGTTATAAATTGTAAATGATTTTAGATTACTTTAAAAAACACTCGACGAGTGAATAAAAAATTATATTAAGCAGTCGGAATATTTTTATTCTTTTTTAATGATTTTATATTTAAATTCTTCTTGCGATACGGAAGGAGGAAAGCTGTAGTGTAAAGAGGCGGAGGCGACGGAAAAGGGGGAGGCGGTCAAGGGGGCGGGGCTCGGCTATAATCGCTGAGATATTTCATTGATATCGTTGACACAGCAGATAAAATCCTCGGAAAAATTGGGAGGGTCCACTGAATTTCCATCAACAAAATTCTTATTCACTCTCGAATTTCCGACAAAAAAAATTCCACTTTCCCCAAATTTTGAAAATTTTAAATGCCGAAAAATTCGGCAGTGAGTGGATGGAACTGCGAGATCAAAGGAAGGTCTCACAATTTTTTGTGATTTTTTTGGGGACGAAAAAAAAAATGTAATGAGGAGAGAGAGTAGTTGCCGCAGTTGCTCACCAGATGTGGCGAGCGCGGCGGTTCCCGTTGAATTGAATCGCGCGACCGCCCCCGGTTACCCCCACCACCTCCTCGGGATCCGCTCTGGCCCCCCCACCACTGGCGCGGCGACCCTCGTGGCGCACTCAGAGCGAAACTGGCTATCTCTCGAAGCTCGTAGGCCGACGCGTCCGGGGGTATAGTTCGCAGTTTCGCACAGGTTTTCATCGTCTCTCCTTTTCTTGCGGCAGCGCAAGGCGCAGGGGCGAGTGGAGTATTTTGCCGCGATTATCGGGGATTCTTGATCAAGTGATTATAGGGGGAGGGGGTCGTAATTTCCATGGGATCCACTTTTGGCGATTTTCGATGAATGGCATTTTCGTTCATTCATTCCGGCCATTTTAAGGCGTTTAAGCCGCGGACTAAGGCGGATTAAACGAAACATTTAAGACATTGGTTATGAAAAAAAAAAACAAATTTTTAAGAATATTTTAAGAATTTTTGTTCGACAGTCGAAAAAAGTTTGGGATGGTTTAATCATTTTTGGCTGTCAGCTGACTCTTTCGGGGATATCTAGGAATTTAATAGAGATAGAAAAATTTTGGTTATAACATTTTTTGTGGACAAAATCGAGGGCTACAAAAAAGGTTATGAGGCAAATTTTAATATCTCCCTTACATTCCGAGATATTCCTGAAAAACTGATCAAAAAATAGGTTCAACCGGATTTTCGTCTATTTTTTCAAAATAAAATAAAATAAAATAAAATAAAAACGCTTTTAAAAATTAATATCATCCGACCAGACGATACGGTGTCGATGAATCAAATTAAATAAAAAAAATATATATTGAAAAGGAAAAAAAATCTCCTTCTGAAATGCTTGAAACTAAAAAGAATACGAGAAAGTCGATAATTGTTTAGTTGAGGAGAAAATTGTTTATTTAAAAATTATTTTCACGACTTACATAATCGAATGTGTTTTTGGGAGGGTTCCAAGGTGCATAAACCATCTTCGTAGCATAACAGATACACGTGTCCAGGCGGCTTGGCTTTTGCGACAAGTGATTCATGGAGGTATCGATACGTTTTTTACACCTCACGACGGCTTTATTAGAAATTCTAATGGGGTAAACGGAGCCTCCGCCGCCCGCCGCCGGGTAACTCTCCGCACTGAGAAGTATCTCGAGATGGTATAAAGATGGAAGAGTGACACGGGAGGAGAAACGAGACGCTCCGCAGAGCGACGGACGAAACGGGCTAATCATGCGGACTTCTTGCCAGCCCTTTTCTCGTATTCTCTACATATATATTTTTATTTCTAGAGTGACTCGGGCTATTGTGCCGAGTCCAGACGTGATGACTCCATTCGGGGAAATATATTCGGAGAATTGGAGGGGCATTTTTTTTAAAGTGGGGGGAAATTATTTCGGACGTCGTTTTGGGTTTTGTCGGTGTTAATGTTGATAATTTTAATGGAAAAAATATTGTCTACGCGGTTTGATACCAAAAACACGGATTTTAACTGATGGGGGGGCTCGGCCCCTCCCGTCGCCAGCGTCGAGGGGCTTCGCTCTTCTTGCGCGTGCTTTTTCCACGGCATTACTGACGATGTCTCGAATATATTCGCGGGATTGGAGGTGGGAATGCGGTAGAAATAAATGTACCGAAGCTATTTACCAATTAAAGATAATTATTGGCATTCACTTCTGTACGAAGCCTGTAATTCTTGACATCATTGGCATTGCTATTGAATTTCTTAGAGAGAAAAAAATTTATTTGCCTCGGGTGATTAAAAATTGCCCAGATTTGACGATGAGGGGGCTCAGCCCCCCGCCACTATTTTTCTTTTCCATTAAAAGGGAATATTATCAAATAGGGCAGATTAAAATTCAGACAGAGACCAAGCATCATAAAATTTCCTCATGGGAGGGGCCGAGCCCCCCTCGAGCGTTTTTTGGTTCTGTAAGTCTAGAAAAATCAGTAAGCAAGTAATAATGAATACTCCACCAGATATTTCGCTCGGAGAACTGGAGACCCCAATATCTCCCCACTTTCTCGTCTCTCATTCTCTCTCTTGGACCCTCCTCCACTCCTGTTATTCCCAAATCGTATTTTCAGAGGGTCGAAACTCTATGTCTCGTTTTCGCGATGTAGCTCAAGTAATTATCGTCGAAATTAAAGGCTTCTTTCACTTTCCGTCGCGTGGCAAACTACAGGCAAACCCCGGACTAGGTGATTTATACGTTTTACCCTCTTGGAGGGCCGGGGGTCGCTTCGCCGAATTGGACAAATGGTATTGCCCTCTCCAAGAAGGCATGAATGGGAATCGCTGCGATTCAGTCGTCGTCGACAATTGTTGTGAAACATCAGTTGTAGACTCTCGGCTCCGTATTATCTGCCGTTTCCTTCGTCGGCGAGCGACAAAGAATTTTCGAAATGGAAATTTATTGTTTATAAAAAACTTTGTTATCATCACCAACAATTTTTCAATATTATTGCGAGCTGATTGTTAACCTCTTTTCTAGCACATTCACTGGATGAGTGGAAGAAATAAGGTTATTAATTAATAAAGGGAAGTTGAAACGGGAGAATTTAGTTTTTTCAATTGAAAAATCTTGTTTTTTTTTATTCAGCCTGAGCTTTACGTGACAGTCGACTGAGGGGGGCGCGGAGAGCAACGAGAGACGAGTGTCTGTCAAGACTGAATGATAGAGGATAGCGAAGGGAGCGGCCAGGGGAAAGGAGCTGGCCGTTCTGTGGGGGGCGAGACGTGTTTTAGGTTGTAACCTCATAGCGACAGCTCTTGAAAAATTATCTCGATGCTTGAAATAAAGTGTCTGCTAATAGATTGGCTCAGGGTGAATGATTTCAAATTCTTTCCGTACTCAATATTGATTTTTCCAGAATTTATGGGAGTCCATTCAAAATCTCGTTCTCACAAAAAAAAAATCCCATTAAATGCCAATTATTTATATCAATCAATTATCAGTCAATTATTTTTAATCATTACCAGGTACTTATATAAATAAACAATAATTAATTTTTTTTAGACAACCATTTGGCCCCGGTACAGCGCAAAAGTCAGTAAAATTGGAGTGGATATTTTTTTAATTGGCCGAAAAATTCGCGAATGATTTTCGTTACGCTGGAATGAAAAAAAAAATTAAATTAAATTTGTAAAATTCAGGAGACGTAAAGGGAAAACCAATACGTCTCCTCGGCGAGCCATGATGGATAGCCAGAGCAATGGGAAACTATCTGTCAAGTACAATATCGACCCTGAGTTTCAGCCCCTGTCGCTGTACCTCCTTGGGTACTCCGGCGCCTCCAGGAGACCCTTTCATCTGCGGAGTTTTCGTCTATATCAGGCGGATAAGTCCATATCTTACTACTGGTTGAAGAGTTCACTCACATATTGAATTTTTTTCCATCCGGGAAAAAGAAAATTTGTTTTCAATACAGAAAATTATTTATTGTGTTCGAAGTATTATCTTCTGATAATTCCATTTCAACGAAATCAATAGAATATCATTTGGGGAATTAAAGGCGTTCGTTTCGCTGTCTCTAGATTTTTTTTTTAGTTTTTATGAATTTTTTTCGAAATTTTACGGCTAATCCAGTCAGTTTAATCGGCATCGGTTCCGCGCGGACCAGTTGCGGAGGAATTTAAGCTTCGACGTTGCCGAATTGAGTCTACTCTAGCCTCGCGCGTTTCGCCAACTTCTGGCAACACTGGACGATCGGTCATTCCGACGGCCACAAAACGATTGCCTATTTTTAATCAATTGTTAAAAATTATTATCGACATTAACTCGGTGAACTTGATTTTTATCATCGCTCAATTTTCCGTGAATATCTCGGAATCGAACGGCGTGAGAAAAATTTTCGTCATAACATTTTTTGTAGCTCTCAATCCTCTCTACAAAAAAGATATTAATAGAAATTTTGCTATCTCTTTTAGTTTTCAAGATTTCCACCTTAAACTCCAGGAAGAATTGAGTTTTGTAATGGGGGTCTTTCCGAGTTTAAAAATCTGAGGGAAAATAGTAATAAAAAAATTTTTTAAATAGAAATTGAGGAAGGAAAATGCATGGGCCACTTGATGAACAATCCTTACCTATCCTTCAAGCATCGGGGAGGTATTTAGGCCGCCCCAACTCCTGTGGCACCCCTCGAGTCCATTCGCACTCGCGGGTAAAATGTGTTTGCGTAAAAACTGGATCGAGACGTTCCATTAATTTTTTTTCCATCCCATGCGGATGTGAACGGAGGGGAGATGGGCTGGGAGAAATTCTTGGAATAAAATAGATTCGATTTCCCACATAATTTATTCGATAGCACAAAATATAATATATTTATCGAATGGCGGCAGCCTGCGCTCTTGTACTTCATGGAATGGACTAGTTTTTTTTTTCTAATGAAATAAAATATTTGAATATTTTTTTTAGCTTTCAGATAGAATTTTTGATTTTACAAGATTATTTTGCTAGCTGGAAAATTTTATCTAGACTTATAAATTAATAAATTCTTGGGCTTATGGTTATTGATAATATTTACAAATTTTGGCAGACGAGCGAGTAAAATTGATGCTCAACTTTTTTTAATGTTAAAACTATTCAATTAATTTCGATTAATTTATCCCGGAGTTGGGAATATTTTCAAAAATTGAAGTGCCCATTTTGACGCGTCGTCTCCTACTGTGGTAATAGGAACATTTACCATTGGAATATTTTCAGTAGAAATTTTCGAGAGCGTTGATATAGTTGTCGGACTCCTTCAATTTTTTATGACGAGTTAATTATAAAAAAAGGCTTAAAAAAAATCTGAAGCTCAAAAAAAAATTACATTGACCGCCCTCAATATTTTTTCTGGACAAAATAAAAAATTTAGACGATAAATAAATTTAAATAGAGTCCTTCCAAATTCTGTCATTGATATATTGAATACGAGAGATCGTTGATATTCTCAAAAACTACGGAATCTCCTAGAAAAATATATCCCACAACTACAAAAATTTCCTCGCTGAAATTGCTAAAAAAATTCTCCCCTCTCGAGTTCAAAAATTTATTTTCGAAAAATCTTTGAACTCTCTTGCACCTACACTTAACAATTTCCTTAACGATAATTTGTACTCCACTCAATCAATTACTCCTAATTATAAAAAAAAAAAAAACTGCCAGCCGCCTTTCAACAGCCGAAAGTGAAAATATAATTTAAACAGCACCTCCGCACTCTATTTGAAATTGTTCATAGTCACATGATTCAAATAAACGCACACGCTATGACTTCAACTTTCCCCGAACTTTCTTCTTCCGTTCCGATACCACTTCCCACATCTTCAATAAAAATTCACTACACAAGAATCACTAGATCAGTTGTATTGCAGGTACAGAAATCAATTAATCAGATACTCTCGGAACGTAAATAATTCAAAAGTAAAAATAAACCTAGAGAGACGCGTCGGCCCCGAGCGGCAAGCGCAATCGGCCATCTTGAATCTCTACGAAATCGGCGCAGCTGCACAACGAAAAAGCCCCCCCACCCCTGGACCCTTGTCTACCCCTGTAGTCTAACCGCCCCAAATGGTCAATTTCCCCGGACTATTATCACACTTTAAATTCCTCGTAACCCCCGAAACTGATATTTTTTATCATCATCAGCAATTGCTGCTCAAGACGAGTCATTCTGAATGTATAACGACCTCACTTAAACAAAAAAATAATGACGTTTGGTTGCGAAAGTATCCGAAAAAAAATTAAGTGATTTACGGCTCAGAGACTCCGAGAGTACTGACGTCATCAAAGGACGAAATATCTCATCAGGGAATTGGCGGAAAACTAAGTACGCCAGCAGATTACGCGAATTGTCCCGTAATTTTAAATGAATATTTCTTTCCGTGCAGACCGTCAGCTGATCGAAATACTTGGACTGTCCCAAAGTCCGAACATCGAAGAACTCCCCATAATCTCCGAAATTCCTAGGAGCCTCGGTCGTCAAAATATTTTCAAATTGTCCAGCATCTGATACAGAATGACCTAAACCCAGCAGAACTACCGAAAATCGTAGAGGTAAGACAAGCTGACTGCGAAATGCCGAGGGCATCTCTACCTGGCCGAGGGTCGCTGAGGCCATTTAGCCTGAGCAGTCATAAATCACGTCTTCTTGGGTCAGCTGCGCTGTAGCATTGAGTGTCGCAAGAAGCCCTCACGATCCCGTCCCCAGATTCACCTTCCCCTGAAATCCATAGCCATGCATCTGAAGCCCGTAGTTTTGATCGGAATACAGATGCCCCTGATGCTGCTGATGATAGCTCAAGTAAGCGGCGTGCAACTGCTGCTGCTGCTGAAGACTACCAGTATGCTGAAGATGATTCCCCGTCACCAGTCCCTGATGGCCAATGGCAGGTGAAGTCATCACCACCGGCTCCACAGATTGTCCAGGATTCGATGGCATGTCATCGATGCCATCCAGCCCAAATCCGCCAAGCTTGCCGTCCTTCTTAGCCTTCATCCTCCTGTTCTGAAACCAAATCTTGATCTGTCTCTCCGTAAGCTGAAGACTCCCCGCTATCTCCACTCGTCTCTTCCTCGTCAAATACTTGTTGTAATGGAACTCCTTCTCCAACTCAAGTGTCTGCTGACGACTGTAAGTCTGTCTCGTTCGCTTTTGTCCCCCTCCATTGACGTCTGCTGAAAACAAATGACTCGTTAATACAACATCAGCGGAATGCTGAGGAGGGAAATGCATCATCAGCTGTCGCAAACCAATTTTTTCTCTTTTTTATTTATCAACACAAGATGAAGAATGAAAATCCACGGATCATCAATTATCGCGATCCCATCGTTGACGATTAACTAATGATTACGAATACTTAAACACAACTGGGGAATGCTTTCCGAGAAGCGTGACTCACCTGAGGTATAAGTGGACTTCATCCAAGCGTAGTCACCGATTTTTGGTGGAGGCTCGTCGTAGTCGCATGATCCCGTGGGGCTTGTCTTCCCAGTATTATTTATGTACAAGGGGTAGCCAGGATGGACCTCGTAGGAGGTGGGCGATGTCACCGGACAACTGGCCAGACTTCGCTGCGCAGAGTAAGCCTGATAAGGATAATTGATAGAGGAATACTCAGGCCCAGACGATGGATACCTCTCCTGCGAGGACGAGTCGATGACTAGAGCACTCATCGGCGAATTCCGATCGGAGGACGAGGACGGGGTGTATGGAGGGGTCTGACAAGGCACTTGAGAGGATGTTGGCTGGCCAGGACTTGGCTTCCCTGAGGGTGTCGAGTAGCTTTCGCCGATCCTCTCCCCGGGTCTCTGCAGCAGGGAGTCGAGGACATTCGGTGGTGATTGTGAGGGCCTGAAGACCCGGGTCTGGGGGGACACCCCTGGACTGCGCGCGGGATAGCTTGCGCTGACAGCTTCCTTACCGTGACGGAGGATTGTCTCCAGAAGACTTGGCGGGGCATCTGATGGCGCACTGTCACTTGGGTAACTCGTCTGCTGGTGGGGCTGGGACATCTGGTGACATGTCGATGTCGGGTACATAGACTGGTCCATCCGGATGTCACCTACCGGGTGGTAAGGCCAGTAGTCACTGTTTGGATAGTACGCGGAACTCGTCATTCTAGTGTCGCCAGACCACTCATTCGGATATAATCCAACTCTTGGTAAACTACCCTTGTTTCACACAAGTTTTACAACTGAAACACTGAACTTTATCACTGAATTCACTGAATTATTTCGTCCCTCGGCTCTTTGGGAATTGGTGATGACCGGTCGCCGCCCGGTTTCGTTCTGCCAGAGTGTCCTAGACTCGGTCTTGAACGAAGCCCGAGTAACGAGGGGGTACAATGGAGGCAAAATGATTTGTGTACCTCGGGTTGACGATTTTCGGTGGTACCTCGAGGGGGGGCCAACACTATTGGGGAGCTACGGGGGTTGCGCGTGCCAATGGGTCCCTCAGACTTTCACTGGGTTTATTGCTCAGCCCGGCGAGAATGGTGAATTGGCCGTGGGGGAGGTGGAGAGAGAAGGGGGGGGGAGGCTGAGGGGGGAGGGTCACTGAAAATTCCCCCGACCAGGTCTCTCGGTCGGGGGTGCCCCTATCAGCTGCCCTTTTCCTACAGAATGAGCACGAATACATCGATACACCCTCGATAGCGTATGCAGGAAAATCTCGTCCCCTCCCACTATTAACGCCATTCAATCTAGCGGCATGGGGTGTCTGCGCGTTTTTGGAACATATAGATGTTTGCTCGGGGGGTGAAGAATTTTTGAGGATTCAATTGGCGGAGAGCCTGATTGGGACGAGAGGAATCCAGGTATTATTGAGGAAATTGCACCTTTTTTACCATTTTATTTCGAGTGAGAGGGCTTACAAATTTTTGCTTGACATTTTTTTGGATAGAAAAAAATGCAGTCGATAAAAAAATTATGTACGATGTTTAATTAAAAATGGCAGGATGAATTCGATTATCTTGTTTTTTATTTATTTAATATTAACTGGGAGAATTTGAGATAAAAGAAAAATTCCGTATAAAGAAATTTTTAGAAAATTCGATAAGAAGGAGATAGGTAAATTATTCTGTATATTTTCTTCAGTTTTTACGGCTCTCTCAGTTTTAAAAAAATGTTTACAGCCGATTATAACAATACATAATTACCGAGGTAGATAGATAAGAGGTCGTATATTTATACTGTTCTCCATGCGGGGGAGAGCTAGTAAGATTTTTGTCGTTGAAGGTATTGACCAGAATGTATTCGTTCTCCTGGATTTCTCTTTGTTCAATATTAATTGGACGTATTAATTGTGAGTAGTGAAAAAATTATTTCTGCCAAGACAATGACGAAAGGATTGACGACCGGATAATTGTGCTACATCCGACTTTTAAATGAATTCTGTTAATGACAATCAACATTGAAAATTATTACGAATTATTTGCATAAAAAAATCGATAATTCGCGAGAGATAAAAAAATTTCGAATGCGTTTACCCGACAATTAAACTGAAGAATTTGATAGTAATCATGATCGCCTAATGATTCCAATTTTCTCCTCGTTAAAAGATTTACTTGACAGAAATAAATTTTTCTCAGTGCATGTTTAATTATTATATGGGCGAGGACGGATTAATTTAAAAAAAAATCGGTAATTCTCAGATGGCAGCGCAATTGCTTATGGCTCGTTAGCCGAAATCGGTACGTACAAGCACATGGCATTTATTAACGATCTTGGCGGGGGTTTTTGCGGGGGTGCAGTCCTAGATGCATCGCACATTCTCACTGCCGCCCATTGCGTACACCAGTCCGACATTACCAATTTGCGGGTGTACGCTGGTGCCGTTGATCTGCGTTCGTCATTATGTCAGCAACGTGAAGTAAGAAGAAAGCATGTTCATAAGAATTACAGACACCCGGACGGAGAAAAAATTCAGGCTTTGATCGCGGCAAACTTAATGCCCAGATACTGGAAATATGTGGCGATAAAGGACGACATAGCAGTCCTCACAGTAAGTGTTTCCTTGATTGCTAAAAAAATTGATTAACTAGGAATGAATGAATTTTTTTTAAATACCTCTTCTTCTATCATTGAACTAGACATTTTCCTCGTCTGTCTATCCTCCAGACATTCTCCTCAATATAAATTTATAATTTTTTCTAAATACTTTTGTTATCAATGCGATAATTACGATAATTTATAATGGGTGTACTTAATTTATAATTAGTGTACTTAATTTCCATTTTGTGAATTGCTTTTCGGCATGAAAATTCGGTAATAATTGTCTTATCGATGCGATAGCTATGATGAATTTGTGATTAAAAAAAAATGATAAGAATATTATTTCTATTGCTAGTTGAGCGCCCCCCTAGACTTGGCATTTAATGTAATGCCAGTTGTATTGCCTAACGTTGCGACCACATTATCTACTCAGCATGCTTTCTTTGCTGGATGGGGAGTAACTGAAAACAACGAAATGGGTTATGATTTGAAATTCATGCTGGTGATTGCACTGAAGCCGAAGTTATCTAAAAAATTACACTTGTCGAGCAGGAAGAATCAATTTGACGTTGTAACTATTAATGGACTATCTTATGCGACCCAGGTAAGTGTGATTTCTCAAGTTGAAATTATATCCTAAATTATAAAATTCTTTATACTGCGAAGATACAAAATAGTATATTTCTCACCTCCACGGAAAGAAAAATCACTTCACATAACACCGACCGACGTCGGTGGCTCATGCGGCTAGGCGCGAGCCTAGTGTGCGAAAGGTTGTGAGTTCAAATCCCCGACGAGCGGGAGGTTGCTAATAGAGCAACCGCCTGTACCGACATGGTTTTTCTGTGGTTTCCCATGTCAACTTCTATGTTCTATAAGAGTGCAAATGCGGTACAGTGTAGGACCCACAGCCGCATGCATAGGGTGAGGATAGGGCCGATTAGGCGTATGGAGGGCAGAAAGAGGGTCGTAATATAAAAAGAAAAAAAAACATAACACCGAGCGCCAGCCGATAGATAAACGCAGAGGAATTTAAGGAATTGACAATAATTATTTCAGGGAGACAGCGGCGGTCCACTAATTATAAACGATCGGGTCTACGGCATCCTTTCGACGGGCTCGCTGAGGCAGGACGGCTCATGCGTTTTCACCAAAGTTCATCCTTATATTGATTTCATTAGGGCAGCTATGGAAGATTAGATGTACTGTAACGATAATTAAATTAATTATGACAATATTCTTTGCATCTTCTGCCAACCTTTAATTTACCCCAATCGCCGTCTAAAGAACTCTATTATTATAAACAAATATGTATAACTGTTGGATCGCCTAACACTAAAGACGAAAAATAAATGATAATGGTTTTTTTAATCTTACCCAAGCGCGGATGACAAGAATCGCAATAATAATCTCTAGGATCTCCATCGAACGACTGAAAAAATTCCGGAATTCAAAATAAATTCGCAAGGAATTTTCCGAGCGAATTGCGTCAATATTGGGGTCATGCACTGGAGTCAGTTTACCAATTTATGAATAGAAAAAAAAAGCCGATAAACAATTTTTTTAATACGAAACGCGGAACATTCTCCGCTGCCTTGGTCACTGATACGGATGCCATCAGATTTTTATGGCGCGCATAAAAAAATTGGGTACGTATACCAGCCAATTCTTCACTTCAAGACTTTTGTTTATTTAACATTAATTCGAAGAATTTGAAATGGAGCAAAAAAATTGCAAAATTATTTTTTGAAAATCTGATGAGATTGTTAAATGATTCTCTCTACCGCGGGAATTACCGGGGGATTTTATGGAGTCTCACGTGTTCTGTAAAAATGTTTACTATCCATTATAAAAAATAAATGCTTCATAAACCGGAGGAGTTGCAGTATTTTTCGTTCTGTTGCTTGCGGAGGAGGAGTAAAAGTCGTCAGTCGTCAAATGCATTGAATAGAATGTATTCTTCCTCGCGGATTTGTATTTACTCAATATTACTTGGAGGTATTAATTGTAAGTGGCAATGAGCGACCAATTTTGTAGAGAATAAAATAAGAGGACAGTTCAATCTCAAAAAATTCCTAATTCTCAGATGGAAGTGCAGTTCATTCTGGAACGGTAGCCGAGGAGGGTAAGTTTCCATACATGGCATTTATTACCGACGCCGGTCTCTCCGCGTGCGGCGGTGCAGTCCTAGATAACGTACAC
Source organism: Psyttalia concolor (assembly GCA_030522845.1). Lineage (NCBI taxonomy): Eukaryota > Metazoa > Arthropoda > Insecta > Hymenoptera > Braconidae > Psyttalia > Psyttalia concolor. The sequence goes on from JAPYZM010000274.1 coordinate 33,611, forward strand.
ATTCTCACTGCCGCCCATTGCGTGGCTTGTTCTGATCCTCAAAATCTTTTGGTAATCGCCGGCGCCGCCGACTGGATGACGCCCCAGCGCGAGATTCGTTTCGTAAGGGCAAAGCACATTCATGAGAATTTTAAGGCCCTGGAGAGAGACAAATTTTTATTTATGCATGAATTATGCTTAATGTCTCGAAACTGGCGAGACCTGGCGACGAAGAATGACATCGCAGTCCTCACAGTAAGGCTTCATTAACAATTTACAAATTTTCAAATTGAAAATTTTTTTCTTGAAAACTTTTTCATCGATTTTTGCAATTTTTTTATAGGAACCCGATGGGATTTTATAATTTTTTCAAACGTATATACCTTTCAATGAGCTCTATCTCTCGACAATTTATTTAAAATTAATATAAAAGATTGCATAAAAATAGACGAATGATAAATTAAAAAAAAATCCGTTCAGAAGCAACAAACCTATAGGGGCTCACAGAAAATTATCCACTTGTTTTTTTAATTATTTATATTAACCGGAAAATTTTCTGGGGATCATTGTCTTGGTCCTCGTCTCTCTCTCCCCCCGTAATTGTCCTCGAAACAAATTAACAAATGGACTGAATAATTTTTCTATTGATCCGATGGCTATCATAATTGTTTAAATGATAAAGAGATTGTTATATTTCGTAGTTGGACGAACCCTTGGCTCTGGGCGTGAATATAATTCCGGTTATGTTGCCGATCGACGACTTTTTACCCCATTGTATGCGGACTTTCTTCGCGGGGTGGGGTTTGAGGGAAAATGGCGAGGTGGATTCCATTTTAAGATTCATCGAGCTCTACGCAACCACTCGCGAGATGTCTGACGCTTTTAACTTACCGAGTGCTGAGAATCAATTTGACGCTCTAGACATGTTTGGAGTATCTCGTACGGACAGGGTAAGCGGGGAAATTAATGAAAGGTCTCTCAATTTTCCCCTCCCAATTCCGCCAAATATTTAGTGCAAAATTATGATAAATAAAAATAGTCGTAGCGTGAATAAGAGAGTCTTTTGGGAGGGTACAATCGGCGGGCGTAAAATGGAAACATCAGGAGAATTTATTTAAATTAATTCACTGGATTATTTAAAAAATTGAAAATCATTATTTCAGGGAGATAGCGGCGGCCCCCTAGTGAGCAACAATTGCGTCTATGGAATACTTTCCAGTGGCTCGCCTCAAGTAGGGGGTACATCCGTTTTCACTCAAGTTTACCCTTACCTGGATTTTATTGGGAAAGTTATGACTGAGGACTCGGTCTAATGTAACGATAATTGCAATGAAAATGTGGTTATGATGTGCAATAAATTGCTAAATCCCCTTCTGGGGGCAGTTTTCGTTTATTTAAATTCCTTTAATAATTTTTTTTTTTAACTCTTTCGGGTCGTCGCCTCTCGGCTTGCCTTGGGCCAATTTTGAGCTGCTGCCGGCCCTTTCCGTTCTCCTAGCGCTATTTAATTTTGTAACAGACAAAAACCCAGAATAAGTTAACAATTGTTCGTTTTACTGAAGAGACCGTGAACCAACTGACAAAAATAGAAAATTAATAATTTATGGAATTATTTTCTGACAATGTAAAATAAATTCACAAAGAAGAGCTATCACCCTATGAACGTCATTCTAAGCATTCGCGATTCCGCCGAGGATGTCCTTCGATTTTTCCTCGTCAAATTTTTATAGCCCGCGATAATAAAAAATATTTTGCTTTTTCATGAACGAAAAAACTTTACGGGCAATTTTTTTCGGGGAAGACAATTCATAGAAAACACTTCTTGTAATCAATGGAATTTCTACGCAATAATATAAATTTCTGCGTGAATACCTAATATTCGGTTTAAATTTTATAATGTTTTTATAATTTTTGGGAGTCTGGTGGGCTACGTGACTCTCGTCAACTGTTATCGCCTCCAACAAATTTATTTTTTCCTATCAAACGGTGTAATCTATATCATTAGTCCTATTATTAAACTCAATAATTGATTTTTTGTCATTATTGAATGTGGATGAACAGGTTTTTCGATACGTCACACTTTTTGATAGACGTCCAATGGCGTCCTAATGATAGTTAGAAATTCGCTGGAACTATGATGGGTTGTGATAAAATATTTCCGCCTACGCACGCGTTATTCGCCCATCTCAAATAATTCATTGTATTTTTAAACCGTGTAACCTAGGAATTGGCGATTTTTAAATCGTAATCCGCGTTTTTTCCGAAGATCGAGTTCGAGAGTGGTCGACCTGATTAAGTTCATTTTAAATTAGCTTCAGTTGTAATATTAATTGTGTAAATAATTTCATTGCCTGCAACTTCTTATCTCTCTACTATTCTTTGTAATTTTTTTCATCGGTTTATTGTATTCTATTGCCAAGAAAATTGAAGAAATGAAGAATTTTCCAAAAATTTCTGATTTTACATAAATTAATAACTTAAAAAATTTAATTCTTGTGCGTCAATAAGTTATTAAGCGTCATTAGATGGATAACAAGAATTCCAATGTGCGTCAGTCAAAATAAACATAGAAAGACCAAAGTAATAGCGAAGGCCCCTATTTAGGCTGTTGCTCATTACCCCCACTCTTCACGATTACCGTAAGTAATTGATAAAGTAAGAAGTTGCAATATATATTGACCCTTCCATTCGGAAGAGCGATAGTAGGTTTTTCATAGTCGAAGCTACTGTGCAAAATGAATTCTTTATTGTGGATTCCTTTTTATCTGATATTAATTGGACGCATCGATGGTGAGTAGTAAAAAACTATTTTTCATCACACTGTGACGAAAAGTCAACAGTTGATTCCTAGGTATACTAATATATTTCGTAAGGAGTGCCAAGAAAATTTTTTCCTGTTGCGAACTAAATTTTTCCCCCACACCGTGCCGGAAAATGGACTTTGAGGCATGGGGAGTGCGTCGAAAAGTTTGTTTTTCGGTACACTGGTCCGCAAAATCCCACTTGCCACACATTGCCACGAAAAATATTATTCGATACTCACGGCAAAAGTGTTTTTAGACCCGTGGGATTATATCACTCGCCTCCGGTTCATTTTATAAACCGCAATCGTACCGAAATATTCTATTTCGTCCCTGGCGCCCGAAAATCCGCGATTCTAACCTCACTCCGTTCGGTTAGATCGCGGTTTTCGGGGTCAGAGCTGAAAAATATTATACGTCACTCGGCGATAAAAGTATTATCCGACCCATGTGATTATAATCCGAGCCGAAGGCGAGGCCACATTCGTCAGATAATACTTTCATCGCCTGGTGACATAATGTACTATTTCGTCACAGCGGATTAAAAACTCGTTTTATGCCTCAAGTGTTGAACTCCACGTGGAATTATATCACTGGCCTTCGGGCGGTGATCCAAACCTCCTGCTCGCCAAAAACCACTTCTTTCTTCACTCGCTACGAAATATACCATTTCGTCCCTGGCGCCCGAAAAGCCGCGATTCTAACCACTCCGTTCACTCGGCGATAGAAGTATTATCTGACCCATGTGATTAGAACCCTCGCCTTCGGCTCGAATTATAATCCACATTCGTCAGACAATACTTTCATCGCCTGGTGCCGTAATGTACTATTTCATCCCGCAGGGATGAAAAGTGAATTTTTCGGCACATTGTCATAAAATTTTTTTTTCCGCTCTCACTCGATAAAAACAATTTTTGCGCTCTTGCTACGAAATATCCACAAGAGAGGACAAATCAATCTAAACAAATAACTAATCCACAGACAGCAATGCAGTTGCTTATGGCACCCCAGCCACAAATGGTGCATTCAAGCACATGGCATACATTTATGAAACGCCTAGTGGTGTCTCTTGCGGAGGTGCAATTCTGAGTAAAAGGTACGTTCTGACTGCGGCTCATTGCGTAGATTGTGCTACGGTTAAAAACCTATGGGTACTGGCTGGCGCTGCTGATTTAGCTGGGCCAACACGCCAGCTGCGCAAAGTAAGAGAAGTGCATATTCATAACAAATTTCGAGCCCTGAACAGCGACAAACTCAGTTTTTTGAGACAATTGTGCTTAAGCCCCAAGGCATGGACAAAGGTGGCAATAAAGAACGACGTCGCAGTCCTCAGAGTAAGTATTTGCCTCATTGATTACATAAAAGTATATTTGCCACCTAGGGAGGAAAAGTAGACATAGCCTTCACGTGTGCAATACGTGGGGAGTGCTTGTCCGATTCTCCTCTCGAGGGTTGAATGTTCACTTTCGATCCACTCAGTCAGAAAATATCTAAGCCTATTAATTTAGAAATTTCAATAACGCTGTATTTTTCAAATTAACTTTTCTTTTATTATTTAACTGAAGATTGTCCTCGTATGCCGCTTTTTCAGACACTCTCCTCAAAATAAATTGACAACTTTCGATTGAATGGTCATCATCATTTTTAAC